>JAVKPL010009952.1:0-39432 GCA_032173675.1 Gastrolobium villosum
CACACCACCATCTCCTCCCTCTTCACCATACATAACCACCCTCTCCTACCATTTCCACTCCATCCTTCCACCATCACCAACCTTCGCACACCATCTTCATAATCCATCTCAACCCTACCATTCCACCGTGCACCACCCTATCACCACTGTTCAGTGGCATTTGTTGTTGGGTGCGAAATTCTGGGAGTGAGAGCTAGGTTGCTACATTTTTTTTTTCATCAAAATGGCTGGAGACAAGGTAAGCATCTATTATTCTTTTTTCTCATTACTTGATGATGGTTGTAAGGGTAGGAGAGGTATGATTTTGATATTTTGGCATGTGGTATGTGTTTGTTCATATTGGGAGTAAGTGCTGTTAAAATGTTTTGGCTGAAAATATGCATGGTTATTTTTGTATAGATGGGGGTTAGTCATGTAATGCTGGTATTGGTCATGTAAAATTTGGTTGCAACTGTTGATACGCATGATTAATGGGTTGGGACTGTTAATTTGAATACATGGTTGAAATTAAATCTGGGAATTAAGGTGAATGTTGTCATGAACTGAATCTTTCTGCTGATAATATTTATTATGCACATGTATTGGGAACTTTTCTGAGTTTCAGGAAAAAAGAATGAAAAAGGGCACCGAAGGGTCATCTGCTACTAAAAGACCCCGCGCAAACTTTGACTCCAGAAGGTTTTTGTCCGCTGAAAAGCAGGACGTTTATGAAACCAAGCTGCTAAATAAAAATGTGATTAAAGAGAGGGGGTTCGATTTGGGGAATCTCCTGTTTTTTGATGATATTTATTCAGTAGTTCAAAGGAGACGATGGAGGACACTGGTGACCTTTCCACAGGACAGTTCTGGGCGAATTCTCAGAGAATTCCTAGCCAATGTTGATAAGACCACTATCAATGCCACCCGAAGGAGCTGGGTGAGAGGGAAGGAAGTACCCTTTGATGCTGAGACAATTGAAGCATTCCTGCAAACATCATATGACCCTACTGCTGAGTGTGAGTTTGTCCGACTATTCAATATGATGCAGCCGTCGGAAGGATATTATCGGGAAGAGATGCCTCTCATTGCTGATGAGATCCGGGAAAAGATAACCAGTCCATTCTCGGAATGGAAGTTTAGGCAGGGTCTCACTAATGTACCCGAAAAATTCACTAGACTCTGCCTTACTGGTGAGGCTATCAGCTGGCACACTTTTGTGAATGCTACGGTCATTCCCTCTACAAACAAAAGTGATGTCAATGTCGAGAGGGCTGTTCTATACTATGTGCTGATGGGGGACAAAAATCTGAACATGGCTGCTATTCTATCTGACAGAATTGTCCACCTGATTACTCAAAGCAAGGACAATAGTCTGTTGGCTCACAGCTCCTTGATCTCTCATCTATGTATTCGAGCTGGGGTTGAAATTCCCACTTCTGAGCCATTGGATGTGAAGGCTGAAAAGCCTATGACAAAGATTGCTTTGGGAGGTTATTACAAGGAGTCAGAAAAACATGCAGCATGGCTTCTAAACAGCCAAGGCAATCCTATACCTCCTCCAGACCCACAGGATTCGTCAGTACCTCAGGCACCTCCAGCACCCCAGACATCTGCAGCATCATCCTCTGCTCGCCAGCCACTATATGAGGATTCTCCCATCATACTCGAAATGCATGCTATGATGAAGGCCATGTGCCTGAAGATGGGGATAGATCCAGCAGATCCTCCTAGCTCCTTCCAGCAGTACACCATGGAGGAGTGATCACTGGATGTTTTATTTTTATTTTTCTCTCGGACTTTGTTAATTTTAATTTTTAATTTTGTTTTAAATGACCAATAGGATTTTGTTAGGGTCAATTCTACTTTCTGGATATGAACATCTAAGGGTATTTTTCACTGTTTTTGCTGATACAATATTGTTAATGATGTGTGTTTCAATTGCGCAGCTGTTCTTAATTGATTAAACTTAGTTATTGCTGGGGACAGCAATTTCTAAAATCTGGGAATGGTGGATAGCCTTGCCCACCTGTTCATGCACTTTAGCTGCAATTGTGGAACCACACTTCATTTCAGGGGAGATATTCGAACCAATTTACGTTTTCAGTTTTAAATATCTGTCTTGGTTATAGTGATTTTAAAAATTCAGCAAAATTTTTTGGAATATGCCTGTTGTTTGGAATATGCCTATTGATAATCTCATATCTAGGTGTTGCTTTCCTAACAAATGATTGAGTTCATCTTAGGAAGTACATTAAGTTTTGAAAATTTTGGCATAATGTCACTTGGCATGAGTAGAGTTTATGATTGTTCGTCTGTCTGAAATTATGTGCTAGAATACATGATATGCCTGATATCTTTGTGAGAATCTAGTCTGAAATCATAGCCGTTGAGGTTTGAGCCTATACAATAATTTTTTTTTTCTGAGAGGCCTCACTGTAGTAACACTCTAGAACTTGGTTTGTTTCTCTACAAGGCATGCATTTTAACTGATATGATAAGGCAGTTTGTTCTTGATAGCCCTGGCCATATAGCTCACCTATATAAATGATTTTTCCATTGTTATCCCCTTGAGCCAAGCCTGCTCATTGATAATTACCGGAATGTTGCTTAGCCTATCCATGTTAACTTACCTTAAGTGAGATTGAATTGCTGATTCTTCTCAAGAAGAAAAGAAAATGTCTAAGGTAAGCTCCACTACACTAAGCAAATTGAAAAGGGAAAAAGAAAATTGGAAAAGAAAGAGAGGAAGAAACAGAAAAATTCAAAAAAAAAAGGAAAATGAAAATGCGGGTGAAGCATTGTGAATAAAAGTGGTCAACATAGGAATTGACTTCCCGAAATTCTGTGGGCAAGTTAGTGGAGCAAAACTGATGAGTTGAAATTATATAAATTATGTTGTCTTCAGTTTTTCAATCTCATAGCGTTTGAAGCCACTTCCCATATAAATTCCTACCTTTAGCCAGGCCAAATTAAAACCATTGAAAAGTCCTTTGATCAGTTAATGCATGCGTTTGAATCCTTCAATTTTAAGGATCTTGAGAATATGATCAAGCCTATTGCAGTGTTACAGCTGTGATGGTTGTGTATGTCTGATACCCTAAAAACACCAGAGTGGGAGTGATATATTTTGTCTTGGTGAGGGATGTTCAGACTACATTCATGATTTTTCAGAGAAGTAATGGCATAATTAGAAATTCTTGCAGTAATTCAGTCAGGCATGACATAGTAATTTCTTCGAGTGTTTGGATGATATTGTGCTGAAATACTGCTGTACATTTTTCTAAGTTTGAATCAGTTTATTGTTGAGGACAGCAATGTCTAAATCTGGGAATTGTTTGATATGCTCCCAGCATATATACTTTTATAGATCAAAAAAGCATGAAATCAGATCTAAAACTGTTTATAAAGGTGTATATGTAGTGAAATTATAGAATAAAAATTGTCAGACATTCTCTCACTCAAATTCTCCATGTTTATAGGAGAAAAAGGACAAATAAAGGAGCAGGAAGAAAATCAGACAGAAGCTCCACGCTTCAAGCGTTCAATTCAACGCTTCAAGCGTAGGAAGAGACCTCAAGACAGTGAGTCTACGCTTCAAGCGTAGAACCCTACGCTTGAAGCGTAGACAAGGAGAAAAGAGGCAGAAGCTGCACGCTTGGAGCGTGGATCCTGCGCTCCAAGCGTAGGGTTGAGATGGACAGCTGTCAGTTGCGAGAAAAGAAGGATCCTGATGTGCATAAAAAGGGCACAAGGCAACCCTAAAACATACTTTTGATTCTGAACAAATCCTAGATCATTCGGAGGCGGAAGCTCTGGAGATTAAGAGAGGGATCTCTTCTTCTACCTTTCTGTAGTTCTTGTAGTTTATGTTTTCATTTGAATATTGGATTCTAGCCATGATAATGGTTGGCTAGAACCTTTTTGTTGTGGTTAGGGTCATGAACCCTTGTGAACCCCTGATACAATGGATTGAGTTTTTATTGATATATTTATCTTTTGAATTTCGTTCTATTTTGATCGTATTGTTATTGTTATTATTAGATCCGATCAATCTAGTAAGTAATAATAAATCTGAGGATTAGGGCCAACAAGAGGGATCTGAGGTCTTTAATCCGGAAAGGGAATAGAACGACGGTATGAACATGATCTAGGGATAGACATGATTCATATTGTAGATGTTTTAATTATCGATCTTTATGCTTGATCTCATATAGGGCACCTCAAGGAATTAGGGTTCTATATGAGATTAAAGGGTTAATTCTTCAAGAGATTGAGAATTAACTATTGATACCTTTATCTGATAATTATCTAATTTCACGATTTATATATTAATATTTAACTTAATCCAGAGTAAAAGGTGGGGATCATCGGTGAGTGTTCTCTAACCACAACGTTTTTCTCATAAATCTCAAACCTTTGTTTTGTTGGATTCTTTATTATTCAAAAAGAACAAAAAACACGTCTTTTTATTTTACAAATCAAATTCCCACACAATCCTGACATTCGTGTCAAAAACATCTTGAAATATTTAATCTTAAAAAGGATAGTTTAATTGATTTGGACACACTCTCTGTGGATACGAACTTGATTTATCATTTTATTACTTGCGCGATTCGGTACACTTGCCGATTCACGTCATTTTTACATATTAACACGCAAATGACGTAAACTTTTATCTGTTATTTTTTACCAATACGAACATACATAAATGTGAATCAACCCAAATATAAAAAACTTATGTTATGTTTGTATAGGGCTGGCAAAATGGGCTGAGCCGGGCTGGCCCGCCCCGCCCGCCAAACAGGGCGGGCTGGGTTGAGTTTTTCAACCCACCAGCCCGCCAAACCCGCCTCGCCAAATCCGCCAGCCCGCTGGGCTCGTGTAACAGCCCGTGTTAACCCGGATTGTTAACATACTATCGTATTAAGCCACGCTTAATTAAAATGCGGAATAACTTTTTCTTTAATTCAATTATGACGTCATTAACCTTAGCCAACTTGATTACTTAATCAATTTCATAAAATACTGCCTATATGTAAATTGCAAGACAACTAACTGAAATACCTCATATATAAATATAATGTGAGTATCTAAAGCCACAGGACTACAACACGTAGCCTGGGTCAAAATCCTGATACTTTAATTACAACTTCAAACAAAAGACAATAACAAGTCTGTGTGGCATGGACAAACCCCATGCTCACCAAATAAGGCAACAATGCCCAATAACAGTCTCAACATAAACTTGACAGAAAACATAAACAACAGTCAAATAAACAGCATCCATCATGTCAGCAAAATACAGATAGTCTAGCTAGCTCTGGCCTCCTGCCACCTGAGCCCTCAACATTACCTAAACCTGAAATAAGCGTCCCCAAACGTGGGGTGAGATCTCTAAACAAGAAATCTCAGTAAGACAAGGGGTCCTCAAGGATCTTCCACCCCAAGCTCACTTACATGTGTAATATAAGTTCAAAAATAGTATTTACAATATAAGTTCCAAAACTATGCAATGCAGCAGATAAACATGCCATGTGTGTTTATCAAATCTACTGGCCAGAGAAATGCAGGAATACGTCTAAACCCACATGAGTACAAGGAACACCGCTTGCACCTCACCCACAGCCTCACCATCTTGTATGTACTACATACTCAGGCTTACCGTATAGGTGGACACCACATGCATATCATAAAAGCACATTGCATATAAAAGCTCAACAGCATTTCCAAAACATCAAAGCATGTAACACAGCATGCATAAACCACATCCCCATGGGACATGGTGGAACCACAAAATGGCTAAACCGAGGACACAAAAGCTTACCTTGCAAGCTAGCTATCCAAGCCAAGAGTCCAACCACTCTTACGTCCAAACACAGCAGTATCACAATCTGATATGGACCAATAATACATCAATATTTATGCATCACAAGCATACAACTTAAAGACTACGCCTTTCCTTTACGTTTTACGTCTTAAGGCTTCCAACAAAGCCATAAGCCCTTAATCATATGATTCTGACTTAATTCATTAATTACAGAAGTTCAACTTCCTTAATCTAGGGTCCACAAACCCCCAATAGCTTACTGTTCACACAGCACAGCTACTGTTCTGCGAAAACCCAGGATATCCGGATATCACAAGGGACATATCCGGATATGCCATATCCGGATATCTCACTGGCTATATCCGGATATACCATATCCGGATACCCAGTTTCCACATCCGAATATGGATATCCGGATACCATATCCGGATATGCATATCCGGATACCATATCTGGATACTGATATCCGGATATCTGTTCGACAAATATCCGGATATCTCACGACAGAAAACAGTTTCTGCATTTCGTGAATATCCAACCCAAAGATCCAACTTTTAACACATGTACACGTTAAAGGATCCATTTTTAAGCATATACAAGTTCACTTATGTGTTGGTTACATGTTAAACCCATTAACATACCAAGATACCACCTTTAGGCCACAAAAACACATGATCAAGTTAAGGTGACTTACCCCAAAGCTTAGTCAGTAGTTCAAAGTGCCTTTGGAGCTCCCAATGCTGCTCACAAGTCCAGCACACTCAAGGACACGAAAATGCCACACCAAAGGTTGGTTCTTGGCACTAAAGGAGGCTTCTTGAAACCTCTAATGGCATGAACAATGGCTCATAACCATGGAGACAACACCACAGCCCACTAAACACCCATCTCCCAGCACCTCAACTCAGAAAAGGTTGCACTTCACTCTCACAAAACACACTCTAGTTGTTTAGAAGAAGGAATGGTGAAGAAGATTGAAGGAGAAAGGTCACCAAGCTCACAAATGGTGAAAGGATGCAATGAACAGTGCCAAGCATTCAGAAATCAGCCTCCTCCACGTAAGAAATAGTGGCTGCCTAGGGTTGTGTGCCTTAATGTGTCTATTTATAGGCACAAGGCCACTTAACGCGCAGTATTAGCCTTAATAGCAAAGTAAAAGATCTTGATCCCAAACTTCGGAATCTAGACCTAGACATTTTTCTAATATTTGTCATATTTTTATTTTATTTTTCGGAGCACCTTTCCGGTACGCGCTTTACCATAGCCAGTATCAGTTCGTGCATCAGATTACGTTATTTTGACTTGAAACTTGTTTTACAAGTCCTACATAATATTCTAGTAATTATCATGCATTCGTTATAATTTTCCGGGATACTTTTCCGGTACGCATTTATACCGGGTAGCAGAACCGGTATCTGCGCTTTTCTTCCGAAAAACGACTTTCAGCATTTTTACTCACTCAGTATAATTATTTAAGCCCAATAATAATTATTAAGGTCAATTATGGAATCATTTCCTAATTATCATAATTAATTCACTAATTACCTTAATTAGCGGTGCGGGTTCTTACATTCACCCCACCTTTTTAAGGATTTTGTCCTCAAAATCAGAAACATACCTGTCTCGGAAGTCGGGATACTGTCGGAGAAGCTCATCCTCTCGCTCCCACGTGCACTCCTCGGGACTACGCCCAGTCTACTGCACCTTGACCATCGGAATGATCTTGCTTCTAAGCTGTTTCTCGCCTCGATCGAGGGTCTTGAGTGGTCCGACGGGAGTCTTTAGGTTCTCCCGAACCTCCACATCATCCGGCTGCACCACGTGCGAAGGATCTGCTATGTACCTCCGAAGCTGAGATACGTGAAACACGTCGTGGATGTTGGCTAGGTTCGGAGGTAAGGCAAGTCGATAGGCAACAGGTCCTACACTACCAAGGATCTGGTAGGGCCCAATGAACCGAGGGCTCAACTTCCTCGCTCCGAGTGCCCGTCCAACACCGGTGACAGGTGAGAGTTTCACAAACACGTGCTCACCCTCACTGAACTCCAGAGGTCGATGCTTGACATCATAGTAGCTTTTCTGGCGATTCTGCGCCTGCTTCAACTTTTCCCTGATCATCTGGATCTGCTGGGTAGTATCTTGGACAAAGTCCAAGCCAAATAGCTCTTTATCTCCAACCTCAGACCAGCAGGTAGGAGTCCGACACCTCCTACCATACAGCGCCTCGTAGGGTGCCATGCCCAGACTAGCATGAAAACTGTTGTTGTACGAGAATTCTACCAACGGAAGGTACCTATCCCATGCAGAACCCTGCTCCAATGTGCAAGCTCTCAACATGTCCTCCAATGTCTGGATGGTCCACTCAGTCTGTCCTTCAGTCTGAGGGTGATAGGCGGTACTCAATCTCAACTGCGTACCAAAAGCCTCCTGCAGCGCCTCCCAGAACCGAGATGTGAACTTCGGGTCCCTATCACTGATGATACTCTCGGGCACCCCGTGAAGCCTCACAATCTCACGGACATATAGTTTGGCTAACTGCTCTGTAGTGAAGCTCACCTTCAATGGAAGAAAATGGGCAGACTTGGTCAATCTGTCCACTATGACCCAAATAGAGTCACAACCAGCCTGAGTCTTAGGCAATCCCACCACGAAGTCCATGGAAATACTCTCCCACTTCCACTGTGGAATCTCCAGAGGTTGAAGTTTACCAGACGGTTTCTGGTGCTCAATCTTCACTTTTTGACATATAAGGCATTTGGACACGTAGACCGCTATGTCCTTCTTCATGCCCGGCCACCAAAAATTTCTCTTTAATTCCTGGTACATTTTCGTGGCACCAGGGTGGATAGTAAACCGGCCCTTATGAGCCTCTGCCATAACCTCTTCGGTCAATGGCCCTCGAGGAATAACAATCCTCTTCTGGAACAGCAACAATCCATCCTCGTTCCAAGACACACCGTCCTGGTTCTTCACATAATCAAGGCACTCTCTTTGCACTTGCGCCTCTTTAATCTTTTCCATCAGCTCATTAATCACTTCTGCTGTTTCCATTTCGAGCAGTGCGCCCCCAAACAAGGAGTTCACTCTCAAGTCTCTGAACTTTTCGATTACCTCGTGGTCGTTCATCATCAAGCTGGATAAGCTCACGGATTTCCGACTCAAAGCATCGGCTACCACATTGGCCTTGGCAGGGTGATACCTCAACTCAAAGTCGTAGTCCTTCAAGAACTCCATCCATCTTCGCTGTCTCATGTTCAACTCCTTCTGGTCAAACAGATACTTCAGGCTCTTGTGATCACTGAATACAGCAAACTTCATGCCAAACAGGTAATGCCTCCAAATCTTGAAAGCAAAAACAATGGCTGCCAACTCCAAGTCGTGAGTCGGGTAGTTCTCCTCATGAGGTTTCAACTGTCTTGAAGCATAGGCAACAGCTTTCCCTTTCTGCATCAGCACACAGCCTAATCCTTTACCAGAGGCATCGCAGTATAACTCAAACTGTTCCGCAGGATCGGGAAGAACTAACACTGGAGCAGTAGTCAGTCTCTCCTTCAACTCCTGGAAACACTCCTCACACTCATGTGTCCACACGAATGAAGTCTCCTTTCGGGTAAGGCGAGTCATCGGTAGCACCATCTTGGAGAATCCCTCTATGAACCTCCTATAGTACCCTGCCAAACCCAAGAAGCTTCTCACTTCTGTAACCGTCTTGGGCCTCTCCCAATCCATCACGGCCTCAATCTTGTTAGGATCAACTGCAACTCCATCAGCGGAAATCACATGACCCAGAAATTTCACCGCCTTGAGCCAAAACTCACATTTTGACGGCTTAGCATATAGCTTTTTCTCTTTCAGCACTTGCAAAACAATCTTCAAGTGCTCAGCATGCTCCTCCTCCGTCTTGGAGTAAATTAAGATGTCGTCAATGAAGACGATCACAAACTGATCCAGGTACAGCTGGAAGATCCTGTTCATGTAGTCCATGAACACTGCGGGTGCATTTGTGAGTCCAAATGGAATCACCAAGTACTCATAATGCCCGTACCTCGAGCGAAACGCTGTCTTTGGGACATCCTCCGGCTTTACCCGTATCTGATGGTAACCGGACTGGAGATCGATCTTGGAATATACGTAAGCACCCCTGAGCTGATCCAGCAAATCATCAATGCGTGGAAGAGGGTACTTGTTCTTGATTGTCACCTTGTTCAACTGTCTGTAGTCGGTGCACAACCGCATGGTCCCATCTTTCTTTTTCACAAAAATGACCGGTGCTCCCCAGGGAGACACACTCGGCCGAATGAAATCTTTCGCTGAAAGCTCCTCAATATGCTTCTTCAGCTCCGCCAACTCTGGTGGCGACATCCGGTATGGAGCCAATGAGATAGGCCCCACACCAGGCAATAAATCAATGGAGAACTCTATCTCCCTCTGTGGTGGAAACTCAGGAATCTCCTCGGGAAACACCTCGAGGAATTCCCTCACCACAGGAATGCCAGTGAGATCCTCCTGTGTCCCACTCACCAAACCTCCCAACATGACATAGCCAAATGACCCTGCTCTCAAGGCCCTCCTCGCCTGCAGGACTGAAATGAACGGTGAGGAACTGGCTGTGGACCCACCCGGAGACATCACCACTCTCTTGGCACAGCAATCAATCAATGCACAGTTTCTGGACAACCAATCCATGCCCAGAATAATCTCTAGGTTGGCCATCGGCAATCCTATCAGATCTACCGAGAAGTCACGGCCATCCCACTGAAATGCTACATCGCGATGAACAGTGGAGATCAAACATTTTTCTCCGGTGGCGGTGGTCACCCGCATCGGTGGAGAAAGCACATCACTGGGCAACTCAAGCCCCACAGCAATAGGGGTAGCAACAAAAGAATGCGTTGCCCCGGAATCAAACAATACATCAACAGTTGAACCACCAATGGTAACAGTACCTCTGACCAGGTTCGGAGCTCTGTCCGACTGCTGACGATCCAAAGTATAAACACGCCCCGTAGTAGGTGGCACGGCTGGTGCTCCAGTAGGAACCATCTGCAATGGCACAGCCTGCACTGCAGCAACTCTCGTCGTCGGGCAATCTCTGGAATAGTGACCCTCCTTGCCACACTGGAAGCAAATCAACTGACCGGTAGAACACGGCCCAAAATGTGACTTCCTGCATCCCGAGCATCTGGGAGCAGGAGGTCTCGCTGCGTTTCCCTGAGTGAAAGTCTTTTTGAATTGATTTGGCGCTTGCTTAGCCGCCAACTGTTTGCCCTTGCCTTTATTTCCAAGCTTCCTGTCTCTCCAGGAAACGGAACCACCAGTACTCTGTGGCACCTCAATCTTGGCCTTCTTTGCCTGACTCTCACGGCAATAGTCCTCAATGTCGCGGCACTGCTGTACTAAAGCTCCGAAGTCTCTCGAAGCAGAACCAGCAAGATGTCTGGCAATATCCTCATTAAGTCCCCTCCGGAACTTAGCCGCAAGAAAAACGGGAGTCGGTCTCGCCATACGGAAATGAGCGAACTTGACCAGCTCATTAAACTTGGCCAGGTACTCGTCGACAGACAACGAGCCCTGTACCAACCGGTCAAACTCTCCCTGCTTCCTCTCCTGTGAGTCATAAGGAAAGTACTGACCCAGAAAGCACTCCTCGAAGAATGGCCACGTCATCACACGGCCCTGCATCTCGTGTATGTGAGAAAGGTTGGTCCACCACTCATGGGCCTCGCCCTCCAGCATGTAAGTGGCGAACAACAGCTTCTGCGGATCGGTGCACTGCATGATCCGGAAGATCTTGTCCAACGCCTGTAGCCATCTGGCAGCAGCAATGGGATCATAAGATCCGTCGAAAGAAGGTGGCTTATGCTTGCGGAAAGCATTCAGCCGGCGATCGATCTCGTCACGATCCTCAACAAATACGGGGATGGTCTGCATAGCCCCCGTCAAGTGACTGCCCTCACCCATCTGACTCTGGGTGTCCTCCTGTTGACTAGGCGGAGGTGGAGGCGGTGGCGGCGGTGGAGGTGGTGGAGGACACTGGCCAGCAGCAGGACCAGCCCTCAACTCCTCCAACATGACCCTCATCATAGTCATGTTGGCCATCCGGTTCTCCTCCAGAACCTCTGTCGTGGCTCGTCTGTTCGCATCTCGAATAGCGTCCAGCATCGCCTGGTTTGCCAACCTCGTGGCTTCCTGGTCGGCTAGTCGGGCCGCCTGCATCTCAGCTAATGCAGCCAGGATAGGATCCGATTGATCCTCGCTCGTACTAGGGTTCCTCCTTGGTGGCACCATGACTCTGCACAAGTTACACAAAGAATGAGTTGATCAGGCCCACGCCATGTGGTCACATATGCATTATCATAATACACACCAATCAGAGAGAACGCAAAGTGGACACGCAACGAAACATCTTAAGTTATTGCAATACATACAGGCCTTTCCCTAGAAAGTGCTCTGATACCATAAAATGTAACAGCCCATGTTAACCCGGATTGTTAACATACTATCGTATTAAGCCACGCTTAATTAAAATGCGGAATAACTTTTTCTTTAATTCAATTATGACGTCATTAACCTTAGCCAACTTGATTACTTAATCAATTTCATAAAATACTGCCTGTATGTAAATTGCAAGACAACTAACTGAAATACCTCATATATAAATATAATGTGAGTATCTAAAGCCACAGGACTACAACACGTAGCCTGGGTCAAAATCCTGATACTTTAATTACAACTTCAAACAAAAGACAATTGTCTGTGTGGCATGGACAAACCCCATGCTCACAAAATAAGGCAACAATGCCCAATAACAGTCTCAACATAAACTTGACAGAAAACATAAACAACAGTCAAATAAACAGCATCCATCATGTCAGCAAAATACAGATAGTCTAGCTCAGCTCTGGCCTCCTGCCACCTGAGCCCTCAACATTACCTAAACCTGAAATAAGCGTCCCCAAACGTGGGGTGAGATCTCTAAACAAGAAATCTCAGTAAGACAAGGGGTCCTCAAGGATCTTCCACCCCAAGCTCACTTACATGTGTAATATAAGTTCAAAAATAGTATTTACAATATAAGTTCCAAAACTATGCAATGCAGCAGATAAACATGCCATGTGTGTTTATCAAATCTACTGGCCAGAGAAATGCAGGAATACGTCTAAACCCACATGAGTACAAGGAACACCGCTTGCACCTCACCCACAGCCTCACCATCTTGTATGTACTACATACTCAGGCTTACCGTATAGGTGGACACCACATGCATATCATAAAAGCACATTGCATATAAAAGCTCAACAGCATTTCCAAAACATCAAAGCATGTAACACAGCATGCATAAACCACATCCCCATGGGACATGGTGGAACCACAAAATGGCTAAACCGAGGACACAAAAGCTTACCTTGCAAGCTAGCTATCCAAGCCAAGAGTCCAACCACTCTTACGTCCAAACACAACAGTATCACAATCTGATATGGACCAATAATACATCAATATTTATGCATCACAAACATACAACTTAAAGACTACGCATTTCCTTTACGTTTTACGTCTTAAGGCTTCCAACAAAGCCATAAGCCCTTAATCATATGATTCTGACTTAATTCATTAATTACAGAAGTTCAACTTCCTTAATCTAGGGTCCACAAACCCCCAATAGCTTACTGTTCACACAGCACAGCTACTGTTCTGCGAAAACCCAGGATATCCGGATATCACAAGGGACATATCCGGATATGCCATATCCGGATATCTCACTGGCTATATCCGGATATACCATATCCGGATACCCAGTTTCCACATCCGAATATGGATATCCGGATACCATATCCGGATATGCATATCCGGATACCATATCCGGATACTGATATCCGGATATCTGTTCGACAAATATCCGGATATCTCACGACAGAAAACAGTTTCTGCATTTCGTGAATATCCAACCCAAAGATCCAACTTTTAACACATGTACACGTTAAAGGATCCATTTTTAAGCATATACAAGTTCACTTATGTGTTGGTTACATGTTAAACCCATTAACATACCAAGATACCACCTTTAGGCCACAAAAACACATGATCAAGTTAAGGTGACTTACCCCAAAGCTTAGTCAGTAGTTCAAAGTGCCTTTGGAGCTCCCAATGCTGCTCACAAGTCCAGCACACTCAAGGACACGAAAATGCCACACCAAAGGTTGGTTCTTGGCACTAAAGGAGGCTTCTTGAAACCTCTAATGGCATGAACAATGGCTCATAACCATGGAGACAACACCACAGCCCACTAAACACCCCTCTCCCAGCACCTCAACTCAGAAAAGGTTGCACTTCACTCTCACAAAACACACTCTAGTTGTTTAGAAGAAGGAATGGTGAAGAAGATTGAAGGAGAAAGGTCACCAAGCTCACAAATGGTGAAAGGATGCAATGAACAGTGCCAAGCATTCAAAAATCAGCCTCCTCCACGTAAGAAATAGTGGCTGCCTAGGGTTGTGTGCCTTAGTGTGTCTATTTATAGGCACAAGGCCACTTAACGCGCAGTATTAGCCTTAATAGCAAAGTAAAAGATCTTGATCCCAAACTTCGGAATCTAGACCTACACATTTTTCTAAGATTTTTCATATTTTTATTTTATTTTTCGGAGCACCTTTCCGGTACGCGCTTTTCCATAGCCAGTATCAGTTCTGGCATCAGATTACGTTATTTTGACTTGAAACTTGTTTTACAAGTCCTACATAATATTCTAGTAATTATCATGCATTCGTTATAATTTTTCGGGATACTTTTCCGTTACGCATTTATACCGGGTAGCAGAACCGGTATCTGCGCTTTTCTTCCGAAAAACGATTTTCAGCATTTTTACTCACTCAGTATAATTATTTAAGCCCAATAATAATTATTAAGGTCAATTATGGAATCATTTCCTAATTATCATAATTAATTCACTAATTACCTTAATTAGCGGTGCGGGTTTTTACAGCTCTGCCCGCCAAGCCTTTTTTTTTAGGTTACCCAATTGTTATGTAGCTCCGTGCCTTAGATTTCTCTGCATGCAAGTGGCTTTTTTGAATTGTTGTAGACTGCTCATACAACTCTTTTATTTTGTTTTACCTTGATATGATTTTATTTTTTATTATTATTTTTGGATTGAAAGATACATATTTATATGTAGATTATTAAATACTAATCTTTTTGGTTTCATAAGCACATTAAGATTTTATGCAAATTTTTTAATGCAGATTTTTTTATGTGTTTTTATGCAGAATTTAATTTTTTATATTTTATTTTTATATAAATTTTTTATTTTTTTATTTTAAGTGGGCTGGCCCGTAGCCCGCCAACCCACTCATAAAACGGGCCGGGTTGCTCAATTCAACCCATTTTGTCAAAACGGGCCGGGGCGGGCCAGTGGCGGGCCGGGGCGGGCTGGCTCGTATTGCCAGCCCTATGTTTGTATGATGTAGTGAATTGTCACCCCTATATAATGCATTAATGTTGTAATTTTTCTTCATGATAATGATTTAAATCCGAACTTTGTAGATTAAGTAAATAATTTAATTTTTTTTTATTTGGTGAAAGAAAAAAACTTAATTTAAGTAAAGAAACAATTAATTTTAAATATAAAATTTTATATTATCATTCCATCGTGTATTAATACATCAATAGAAGTGTTTGACAATGACAAAAAGATCCATAAAACAAAAGGTGAAATTTTGTAAAGGGAAAGTTATATTTACAAATTTTTTGTTTATAAACTCTTACAAACTACACTAAGTACGACCGGTCATACTTTAATCGTACAGTGTACGACCGGTCATACTTAATGTAATTTGTAAAAAAAAATTGTAAACGGATCATTCCCTATTTTGTAATAGTATGACATCACAAGTTGATAACACACATTAACGTAAATAATTTTGCATAAAATCAAATATTTATTTCGTAACCCTATGTATAAATCTAGGGATTAATATTTTTAAGTAAGAAATAATTTTATCTTCTAGTCGCTTATAAAAATATGAGACTCATCTTTTTTTTCTCTTTCTTCTTTTTAGATTGGCTCATGTAACTTCCACATACTTTTATGTATATATAAAGTCAAAAATATGTATCATTTTAAAGAATACAAATTTATGTCATTTTAAATGAGAGAAAGAGATAAATCATGGAATAGAGAGTGGAGAATTTTTTTAAAAGACGTGAGTCCCACTTCTTTATGAGAGTGAAAGAATATAAGGTGTGTCATTTAAATGATACATCTTTTTTCCATATATAAAAAATAAAATTATCTCCTGTAAGAATATTAATCCCATAAATTTAACTTATATTTATACTACATCTGTCTTCTTTCTTTAAAAGGATATTTATTTATTTTCAACTTTAAAATTTAAATCCCAACAACTCCAAAGATTTTTCGTCAATAATTTCTTAAAAAATATGGGAAAGGATATTGTAACAACCAAGTTGTGTTACTACCAATCAATCTCACCGTTAGATCGATTATGTGGATCTAACGATTATATTTATTTCCATCTTTGTATGGTTATGATTCCTCATATTTATAGTGAAAGCATTAAATATGGGAAATCATAACCATACAAAGGTGAAAATAAATATAAAGTATTAAATATGGGAAATCATGACCATACAAAGATGAAAATAAATATAACCGTTGGATTAACATAATCGATCTAATGGTGAGATTGGTTGGTAGTAACATGATAGTAACACAACTTGGTTGTTACAATTAGGGGTGTGCATGGGTCAAACCGAACCGAATTTTTCGAAAAATCGAACCGAATTGGTTTAAATGGTTCGGTTTGAAAGTGGTTCGGTTCGATTGGAAACGGTTCGGTTCGGAATTGGTTCGGGTCGACCTTATTTTGAAAAGAATTTTTTTTTTAATTTTAAAAAATAAAGTTATAAAAATCAAGAGTAAATACCCTTTTTCGTCCCTGGCAATTTTCTCGAAACCCCTTTTGGTTCCCAACAATAAAAAAGTCTCATTTTGTTGAGTCACCGTTAAGTATGCAAGCGTGGAAGTGATACGACGCCGTTTTGAACATGCCTTATGTCTTCTTAGAGTTTTGGACAGCTGACCGTAGCATCAAAGGCCCTATTTGGTCCCTGACAAATTTATCGAGGCCCTATTTGGTCCTTAACACTAAAAAAATAGATATGAATGCAGAAGTTGCAAGGCATATTGCAGCAAACCACCAACCATAAACCTTTCAAACCTCCATTGCAGCAATCCAATGGCCCTATTTTAAATGTATAATAGCAAATTAGTGGAATCTCAATGCTTCTAGAACTTTGTAATCTATCAATCAACTTCATTCATTGATAAGTCAATTAACAGAGAAGATTCATGTTACTAATGCTCGTAGCCTCAAGCTAAGAATAATGATTTTGATGATAATATGGAGTTTGCTGGTGGGAATGTGAAACTTATTACAACCAAAGAATCTTGGGACCAAAATGCTCGTAGCCTCAATCTTGATGGTAATGTGGAGTTTGCAGGCTTGAAAAAACACTGAATTATGGACTAGAGAGAGTTTGGGCTGTTAGATATGTGAAAGGTTCTCCTTGGTAAGCATTTTTGCAGACTTTATTTATTGATTTCTATTTGAAAGGTATAAGATATTGCTCAATTGTAATTTTGAAGGCACGCATGATTTTATAAGTTTTTTACATGAATAAGGCGTGTAGGGGTCTTGATGAGTATGTTAGGTCAAGAATACTAATGTCTAGTGTAACACCCCGAGTATAACCGGTTTGTTAATATATCATCGTATTAAGTTGCGCTTAATTAAAAATGCGGAATAACTTTTTACTTTCATTTATGACGTCATTATCATTAACCAAGTTGATTATTAAATCCTTTTTCAAAATAATGCCTGTATGTAATTTGCAAATGGACATCTATCTAAACTGAATAACCTCATAATATAAATAAGTGAGTATCTAAATCACGGAACTACAACACGTAGTCCAGACCATAATCCTGATACAATTATACAAATCGAATCTAAATCATCAAAGTCAAGTCAATGTGGCATGGACAATCCCCATGCTCACCAAATAAGACAATAAAGCCCAGCAAAGTCTCAACTCAGATATCAACATAATAGCAATAATCATAAACCAGCATCCAAGCATAATCAACATAAGCAGGTAATCAATAGTCAACTAAGCTCCGGCTTCCTGTCGCCTGAGGTATCAACCCCCGAGTTACCTGAACCTGAAAATGTGCCCCAAACGTGGGGTGCGATCTCTAAAAAGAAATCTCAGTCAGACAATGGGTCCTCAAGGATCTCTCCACCCCAAGCTCACTTACATGTACAATATAAGTTCTAAAACAGATAAATAATATAAGTTTCAAGATCAGTGCAATGCAGCAGAATAATAATGTCATGTGTGTCAACTATTCTACTGGCCAGAGAAATGCAGGGTTTACATACGTCTATTACCTACAATTAGTGCAAGACACCACTTGCACCCATGATGCTCTCTGGCAAGTATACCGATCGCACAAGTAATAAAGTGATAAGAAAAGTTCGTCTCCACAGGGATTGGGATCTAATATCAATTAAACTTTTTCTTAAAGAATGGAAGTTTTCAAATAGGATTTTGACAAATAGTGTCAAATTGGGTAAAATTGAATTCTGAAAACAAAAAACTTATTTTTGTATTTTTGGTTTGTTAAATAAAACAATAAAAATGAGAAATGATTTGTAAAAAGATATGAGAAAAGCATTGTAGCCAGGGTTCATTCACCAAATGATCCCCGCTTTTTACTCCGGATTGATTTACAATAATTATTTATATAATTACTCAGATAAATTATCATCTAAAAGATTTAATAGCTAACCCTCAATTCCTTGCAGGGTTAACCCTTTAATCCCATGAGAAACCCCAATTCCTTGCAATGTTTCTCATGGGATCAAGCAATGGGCGCAATAATTTAAGCATCTGCAATCGTATACACGTCTATTCCTAGCACGCATACAGATTGTTATCTTACCCCCTTTCGAGATCAAAACCCCAATATTCCTATCTAGGATTTTGATCCTCAGAATATCCCCAACTATCAGATTGATCAACTCTAACAAAGGGAATATAAAATTCGCACAGAGTAAAAATAAAGATAATTATATAAACCAAAAATCACAAATCAATCCTTCGTATCAAAGGTTCACATATGGATCGTGACCCTGACTACAATAAAAAGATCTAGCCGATCAACATACTGATCGCTGATCTAAAATTCAACATAAACTAAAAATAAAAGAGAAAGAAAAAGAAGATGAAGATGAAGAACGAAGAACGCGAAGAACTCCACAGCTGCCTCTTTCTTCTCCCGATCCAGATCTAAATGAATGGAATGGTGGAGGACCACCCTTTTTATACTTGAGTTTCTGGGCGTGGTCCATGTGATGTTGCGTGTATAGATAAGGATGACACTTCAGCGTGATGTAATGCTGACAATGCATCCTATCTTTATTTGCTGCAGTGCCAGCTGTGCTTTGACTCAGCGCTTTGATTGCAGATTCTTTCCTTAATTGCTTCAGCGCTAATTGAGGATAGTTTGAAATGTGATGTAATGAGCTTTAAATGCTGATCCTTGTGATGTTCCTCTCAAAGTGTCTAGATCTGCCTCCCAATTTCTGAGTTACACCTTCGGGTTTTGTGAAGAGTTCTATTTACAAGACTCTTTTTTCTTCGCATAGCACAATAATTCTTTCCCGAAAATGTCGTGAAACGTATAACTGAAGATTTAATTAAAACTTATTACGTAACTGAAAAATTAAATTAAAACTTATTACGTAACGTAAGAATTTAATTAAAACCAGTTTTGAATTCAAATTTTGAATTCAAAATTTCACTTCTTTTTCCTGTAAAAACACAACTAAAATGTGCATATTATTGACATACAAATAATCAACATAATTAGCAAATATGTATTTAAATTGCTCTCTTATGACTCAATTCTTGTCAATTTTAACACAGAAAAATCACACTTGCCAGAGGCACATCAACCCACCCACAAAATCACCCTATTATATGTCTCATACATACTCAGGCTTACCGTCTAGGTGGAACAACACATGCATATCATAAGGCATTTGCACATAACAACTCAACAGCATTTCAAAATCAATACATGAAAACACATCATGCATATAAACCATCTCCCCATGGGGTATGGTGGAACCAACAATGGCTAAACCGAGGACACGAAAGCTTACCTGTCAAGTAGTGTACTCAAGCTTAAAATCCAAACAGTAGTCCACTGTAACAGCCCGTTACGTACCGGTATTGTTAACATTAATTATGATATTAAGCGCAGTTACAATCACAGCAGTTCATTTATAAAAATGAGAGTAAACTTTTTCCGATTATTACGCGAACAGTAAAGTATAAAAAGCGTAATAATAAAAAGCTGTGATTGTAACTGAAACACTAGCGGAAGACTTACTTAACTATTTATACACTTTATTTTATTACCTACAAGATACTAAGGGGTTCCCATAAACCCACTTAGCTAATTCCTCACTTTTTACGTTTTTACCACTTAACAGGATTTGTCAATCTGTTTTTCTACGAACACAAAATAAAAATCTAAACTTAAACTCAAGGTTATCTTTTTTCCTTATTCACTTAACTTTCTATCAAGCTATCACACACTCAATTCCGAGCTCTTGAGCTCCGGTTATCGCCGTTTGAAGATGGACAAACAACATTGCCTACCAACTCCAAAACAGCCTAAAACCTACAATCTTCATGGAATAAACTGTACCTAACCGCTCAACCAATGGCTCTCAAACTTTTACACCATAAACCAGACACCTCAAACTTCGATTTGATATATCGTACTCTTAATTTGACCAAGTAACGAAGCGGGAATTAATTTCCCAACACAGACCCGAATCTGCCCACTGGTGCTGGCCAGAAACAGGGCAGTGCGTGACAACAGCCCCCATGGGCTGCGCACACCACCAATGAACCTAGGCTTTTGACACAACGTAGGGGACATTTTAAGCTTCAAAATGGCGTATGGCACGTCCCAATCGGACCACTATGGAGAGAGATACGCTCCTCCAAAGTTCACCCAAAAACTGCCAATTCTACAGAAAATTCGCCAGAGTTTCCTTTGTATTTCCAAGAATCCCCAAATTTGCATAACCTGTTTAACACCACTAATACACCTGAAATCCAGCAAAATCCAATGGGTGGCACACACAAGGTCCAACAACGCCTTGGGGCTCTTACAACCCAATCCAATATACACTTAAAACATAAGCAGTTTACTTTTCAATCCTTTATAGTTTTAATAACTAACATTCAATTTCATGCATAAACCATAATGCAGATAATCATAAACCTACAATAGGCCTAAAGCTCTTCCATCATATTACATACATCCATGGTACATTTACAACACTGGATTACATTTACATTTACAACTTTAACTTTAAACTACAATTATTTACATATTACACTTCACTTGCCAAATAAATTCATAAACTAAAATGACATGATAGCTAAACTCTACACCACTGCTCCACTCGTCCTCATGCGGGCTTCTTGCCCGCTGCTCCATATCCACTGGTACACCCTGAAATAATGCCCCGAGACGGGGTGAGATATACGGATATATCTCAGTAACCAAGAGGTTCTGGAGAAAACTCCGCCCAATGGTTCACTTCGATGTATACAAATAGGATAAAAACAACACCACTGTTATAAAACGGGATAAAGCAAGGGATTTAGAGAAAGGGGGAATATATCAGAACAACTACGACATGCGGGATGGTAGCTACCAATACCACGCCATGTCCTCGGCTATACGCCTATGGGTACTACCCCTGGCGTGTTCATAGAACAACCCACCAAGGTACCCCTTCCAACCATATACACCCGAGATAACCTAGTGTGCTCCTATCCGGATAACACACCACGACCCTGGGTCAACTGGAACTCCCTCTCGGAGACCTATCCAGTGGCAGTCCGGAAACACTTGCCCGAAGGCTAAAAATATCTACTGGCCAGAGATCTGGTACATAAGTACCCACTGTGATAATGCACATGCATGCTCATGCTGTTCTACACTACTCATACACACTTCCTACCATTGCCATCAACTAGCAAGGTGGAACACAAAAGGGGAACAAGCCCCAGTACCAAGAGGTTACCTTTCTTTTTCCTTCCACTGAGCTCCGCAGAACTCCACTTACAGCTTGATTCACAGGGAACGCCTACACAGAGGACCATTCTACACACTTAGAACTTTGAATCTACTCATGAGTTTCGACATAATATGTGTAAACCACATCACTTACCTCAATCCACTTGATCCAAAACCAAGGGCAGTCCACTGTTTCACTGTTCCGGGTTTAAATCCACGTACGGCAACCTATACAACCATGTATAGCCGTCAGTTTACGTCAAATTACGACAAAACGTAAAAACACCAAAATCCCCCTTTTTCCCACAAAGTGGTTCAGCCATATTAGTGTTATTTAGGGATTTATTTTTCTAAATTTTCTTTCTCATTTTATTACACTTCAATAGGTTGCCAAAAGGCTAATTCAATCGCCGTTTCTCCGTTTTACGTCTTTTACGCATCGTTTGCTAAATCTTTCACTCTAGGCTCTTTTATGCCAAATGATACCACTCATTATTTTTCATTGATTCTTCCACTTTATAATCACAACACAACCCATCTAATTACCATTTAAAGCATGAAACATCATCCATGCAATTTACACAATATCATTTTACCTCTTTTTGCCTAAAGGCCGATTTGCTCACTAATTCACATCCAAGGAATTTCCATCAATTTTAACCACTCCACACCTCATATCATCCTATTATATCATCATACAATCACACTACAATTCACTACACCACACATTAACACAAAACTCAAAAATCCATTTCATGCACTAAATTTTTTCTAATTTAAAATTCACTTTTTTTCGCTTAAAATTTTCATTGCATTTCTAGCATTAATACATCATTCTAAGACATTATCATCTAATAGACATTTTCCATTTGAGCTCTCTAACAACACAAATCAAACAAGCCCTCTTTAGGGTGCATAAACAATTTCAAAAATAAATATTCAAATCAATCCATGAGAGGTGTTGAAACTTACCCACAATTACGTCACAAGACTCCTCCTAGAACTCCACAAGCAATGGCTCAAGAAATCAACCCCAAAATCACAAAATTCCAAAAAATTTCGTGGCTTTATATGCCTTTTTTCTCACAATAGAGAGGGTTTTGAGGGAAACTAATCGGTGGGTTGTGTTCGGATGATGATTTCCATCGAATTTCAAGACAAGAATCGTCCGATTCGGTTAAGAATTGATGAAGTTATGAAGAAATCAATCAAAGAAACAAAAAAAACGAAAATGGAAGGGGGAGGGGCTGTTGGGAAGGAAGAATACGGGAAAGAAATGAGAGGAATAGTGTTTAAGAATTGTTTATTTGACTTTAAGTGGGTACCGGATCCCACGTGATTTAAAACTCACCCGAATTTCCCTCCGATCATCACTAAAATTCACTATTTAAAAACCTAATGAGAAATTATAATTTTTCATCTTAACAAAATCCTTTAATTTTACTCACTCGGATAAAAATTTGGAGCTTTCCGGTTGTTCAGAAAAACACTTCTTTAAGGTACAGCGCGCTCCGTTGACAAACTTCCACAAATTGACTTAAATTCCTCAAATTTTATCAGAAATCATATTTCCTATTTCTATGGACCATTTAAAATCAATATTTGAAACCTAGAGCTCAAAATTCCACTAGCACGTTTTACGGTGCAATCTGACTGCGGTATTTTTATCCGCGAAAAACACTATTCACTGATTTTTCTGAAACTTGCCTATCCACTCAATTTTTCGTTCTGAATCCATTTCCAGGCTTATTTTTATCATCTGAGACCTCCTGCTCAATTTTTTTCCTTCCTAGGGTTGCGTGTTGGCTAATTACCGTTTTGCCCTTTCTTTGTATTTTGGCCTAATCTTTGGGATTTTCACTAATCCTTCACTTAATTTCTCACTTAACACTTTAATTATTTATTTTAGAATTGTGAGGTGTTATATCCACAAGTCACAAAACAGCAGGATCAAGTTCTGTTTAACACATAAATATCATCAATACTTTTGCTCTATAATTTCATGTCAAAAGGAATACGTTTTCTTCCTCATTTTCGCTTATTGCACGCTTTCCTCAAAGCCTTAAGCATTAAACCACGTTTACTCTTTTTAAAACTTTAATTGCAGCTATTTACCGAAAAATTCTAAGATCTTAATATGTTAAACTAGACATATCCAGCTTTACAATAACATATTATACGTCTCAATCGGAGTTGTATAACTCCGGTTATGTTTTACGCAAAGTGACTGCTGCAACCGGAATTTCTAGCAACCAAAATGAGACTTAAAAATGACACTAAGATCAAACCACTTATCCAATGGCTACTAGATTTTACAGAGTTGTAGCCCTATGTGTTAGCTTCACATAGGTTCAAATGGCACTCGATTTGGAGCTCTATAGCTCAAGATATCGAATTTTTACTAAAACAGGTTGGTTGCTGTCCATACTAAAATATCATGATATTGCCAAAGGAATATCGGGATATCGATATCCGGATATCATATCGGGATATCAATATCCGGATATTTCTGGAGGAATATTCGGATATTGGTTTTCCAATATCGGGATATTTTGCCACAGTCTTAAAAAATGCATTACTTTTTAATCCCAAACTTTGGAATCTGAACCTAGTCATTTTTCTAAGATTTATCATATTCTTATTTTATTTTTTGTAGTACTTTTTCGGTACGCGCTTTTACGTAGCCGGTATCAACTATGACACCAAATATCATTATTTCGACTTGAAACTTGTTTTACTAGTCCTAAATATTATTCTAGTAATATTCATGTATTTATTATAATTTTCCGGGATACTTTATCGGTACGCATTTATACCGTGGAGCAGAACCGGTATCTGTACTTTTCGTCAGAAAAACGACTTTTAACATTAATACTCACTTACCATAATTATTTAAGCCTTATCATAATTATTAGGTTCAATTATAAAATTATTTTCTAAATTCTCATTTAATTAATTTAAATTCCTAATTTAACGGTGCAGGTTCTTACACCTAGCATTGTTTCATTGATGTTTTCTTTTCTCTATTTTTGTTGTTTTTTCATTTTTATGGAGGACCTATTATCCTCCTAATTCTTTGCAATCATCTTCTCTTTATCTTGTTGAGTTTCTTCATATGTGACATGTTGATCATTTTATTTTAATTGCCTTGAACTAGTTATATGGTTTCATGACTATAGACCTTGCATGCTGATTTCTTGTGTGGAATACTTTCCAGGCTTATGTGTTCCTTCAATGATGAGATTTTAAATTTGACAATAATGGTTGCTTTGCCTCTTTGGTTTCTTGTTTTACATTCATTCACATTGAGTTTATAGGTACTATCAATCATAGAAAGTGCTAGTTGATATGATAACATATTGTTGTTTATGGAGTGAATTTGATCAAATAATTGACTCCACTTTGCAGGCTTGAAAACACACTGAATTATGGACTAGAGAGAGTTTGTGTTGTTGGATATGTGAAAGGTTCTCCTTGGTAAGCATTGTAGCAAACTTTATTTTTTTAATGTTAAGGACAAAATAGGGCCTCGATAAATTTGCCAGGGACCAAATAGGACATTCGATGCTATCGTTAGCTGTCTAAAACTCCAAGAAGACACAAGGCATGTTCAAAACGGCATCGTATTACTTCCACGCTGGCATACTTAACGGTGATTCAACAAACTAATGTTCCACGTGTGCTCCGTTATATGGGCCGTTGGATGCCAACTAACGGAAGGACAAACGTGACCCTATTTTTGTAGAATTAAGGACCAAAATGAGCCTTTTTTATTGTTGGGGACCAAAAGGGGCTTCGTGAAAATTGTCAGGAACGGAAAAAGGTATTTACTCAAAAATCAATTTGGTTCGGTTTTATTCGAAAACGGTTCAGTTCGGTTCGGTTCTTAAACTGGTTCTAAAAATTGGTTCGGTTCGGTTCATGAACCGGTTCTTTAAAAACCGGTCATGAACCAATCTTTAAAAACTGATTATTTTAAGGACGGTTAGGTGGTTCGGTTCATGGTTTCGATTCAGTTTTTTTATTTTTATTTTACACATCCCTACTTACAATATCCTTTCCCAAAAAATATATATGATCCCTTCAAACTTAGAAAATGGTTCAAATTCAAAGTCATCCGTTTAGTCATTCTTATAATATGAGATGGTTGAAACTTTTAAGAGAATTTTTTTGTTTTTTTTATTAAAAACCCCTCTTTTAAACAACTCAAGCTTACCAATTCCACATTGTTCTGGTTCTGTTATTCGTTCTCTCTAAATTGCTCTCACCATTACCTCAACTGATCACTTTGTTTTAACTTGTAAGTTGTAAACTCAACCTCTCTCCTCAATTCATATTTCATATTCTTGTCACTTCCACCTCTCATCACCACCTTCAATTCTCCATAACCAACTCCAACTATCATCATCATCATCATCATCTTCCTCAGTTTTCAAAAAAAAAAAAAGAAAAAAAGAAAAAAAGAAAAAAAGAAAAAAGGAACCATTCCTACGGTTCAACGGTTGAACTTCGAGTTTCGGTTCGGGTGATTTTGGAAAATGAAAACCAGAGTTCCGTGCTGTTCCATTTGCCAAACGCGGTACAACGAGGAGGAGCGGGTTCCGCTCATGCTCCAATGCGGCCACGGTTTCTGCAAAGAATGCCTTTCTAGAATATTCTCGGCGTCGCCGGACACCACGCTGACGTGTCCGCGGTGCCGCCACGTCTCCACCGTCGGAAACTCCGTTCAAGCTCTCCCTAAGAATTACGCCGTCATCGGCCTCCTTCGCAGGCCCTCGCCTAAAGCAGTTAGGTCCGTTTTCGACTTCAATTTTGACTACACCGAAGATGAAGACGAAGACGAAGAAGAAGATGATGATGACGTGGACGTTGACGTGGCGCGGCGGCGGCGGAGCCATGTGGCGCAGACGTCGTGGTCGGGGAGGATCGGGGATTTGAGGTTGGTGAAGCGGATTGGGGAGGGGAGGAGGTCTGACGTGGAGATGTGGACGGCGGTGATTGGCGGCCGGCATAAGGTGGCGGTGAAGAAGGTGGCGGTGGTGGGGGAGGTGGTGGAGTGGATGATGGAGAAGCTTGAATTGTTGCGTCGGGGTTCGATGTGGTGTAGGAATGTGTGCACGTTTCATGGGGCAGTGAAGGTGGATAACTGTTTGTGCATTGTCATGGACAGGTGTTATGGATCGCTTCAGTCTGAGATGCACCGCAACGAGGGGAGGCTTACTTTGGAGCAAGTCCTTAGGTTTTATTATGTTCTTTGATTTGTGTTACTTTACAAATATGAATATGAATATGAATATAAGTTATTAATAAATAGCTATATAAAATTTATATGCATATATTATTTCTCTTATTTGTTATTTTATTTTTATATGGGTTATTAGTTTAGGATGAAGGTTAATGTTGATACCTTCAACTATAAAATTTACGGTGAACCTGAGCTGACATAGGAAAGGATACACTAGGAAGATGATTTAAACTTGTAAATGGATAGATATTGTGGAATTCAGTCTATAGATATATTGCCACTTCACAATGATCCTCCATGTGTCAACGTATTATAGACTATGAATATGATTAAAAATTCTTACTTTAAAGATATTATGAAATTAAAGCTTTAGATATGTTGTCACCTATACGATGTACTGAGTCTGAACTAACAAAACTCTGTTTTACTTCTCTAATCAAATTTCTGGTTGTAGCATTCCTTTTCTGTGTGTTTTTTTTTTTTTTTTGGTATTTTTTTCTGTGGTTTTTGTGATAAGCTAGTGGCAAGAAATTTATTACTGGAACTTGGCAGTTAGGAATAAAAAAGAAGCGTAGCAATTTTCATGCTTGATTAGTTTAATTTATATAGATTGGTTTGATGAGTATTATAGCTGCCAATATTACAGTTTATAAGTACGATGAAACTGCATTATGGTGAAAATTTAAAGAAAATGCAATGTTAATGACTGTTTGTAGGGACACTGGTACCTCAATGATCGCCCAGACTGGAGTTAATCGGAGTGGTTTATTCAATATCTAACATTTATCATTTAACTGATGTGCTGCCTCTGTACTTTACTGTTTTTTTGCAATTAATCATGAATAAAAAAAGGGTTGAATTGTTTGGATGAAATTGTGTTGAAAACATTTCACAAGAACAGTCTTATCTATGGCTTGATGATTGCTTGTTTTCTTAATTCTTATTCGTGTAATATGGTCAGCTTAAAAATAATTTCCGTGTGATTGGAGTTCTCCCATATTGTATGCCAATTGCCCGTGACAGCTGTGAATAGTGACTTCAAATTTTGCCAAATGTAGATATGGGGCAGACATTGCGCGAGGGATTGCTGAGCTACATGCTGCAGGCATTGTTTGCATGAATATAAAACCATCCAATCTTCTTCTTGATTCAGACGGTCATGCAGTGGTTTCTGATTACGGACTTGCTGCAATTCTAAAGAAGCCTTCCTGTTGGAAGGCCCAACCAGAGTGTGACTCCTCAAAAACGCACTCCTGTATGGAATGTACAATGCTCAGTCCACATTACACAGCTCCAGAGGCTTGGGGGGAACCAGTGAAGAAGTCATTAAATTTGTTCAGGGATGATGCAATAGGTATATCTGCAGAGTCTGATGCCTGGAGTTTTGGTTGTACACTGGTGGAGATGTGCACTGGTTCTGTTCCGTATGTGGAGCAATTCATTCTTTATTGAAGCTTTCTTCCTTATGTTCTCACTTCTTTTCTTAGAATTTCATACTGCAAAATCTATGCTTGTGCAGTTGGGCTGGTTTAAGTTCAGAGGAAATTCATCAAGCGGTTGTCAAAGCAAAGAATCAGCCCCCACAGTATGCTAGTGTGGTTGGTGGTGGAATACCTAGGGATTTGTGGAAGATGATTGGAGAGTGCTTGCAGTTCAAGCCATCTAAAAGGCCTAGTTTTAGCGCAATGTTAGCAATATTTCTCCGTCATTTGCAGGAAATACCACACAGCCCTCCTTCGAGCCCTGATAAGTAAGCCTCTTAAAGTTATTATATCCATGGCTTGTATCTTCTATGCTGTTTATATGGCATCTGATTGAGCAGTCAAAGTGTAGGCTTTTTATGGTTTTTAATAAGCAATGTGAGCTTGCTTGTGAATGAGCCAAATCCACAATTCTCATTGATGTCCAGCAATTGTCTTATACAGTGTTATATATTTCTGTAAATACAGTGACTTTGTTAAAAGCTTTGCATCACATGTGACGGAGCTGTCCCCTGTTCCTGATTTAGATGTTCCTCTGCAAAGCCCAAGCCATCTTCATCGACTGGTGTCTGAGGGGGACGTCAGAGGTGTTAGGTTGGTTGTCCTACAACCAATCTTCCGTGATCAAGCTTTCATTTAAATTTTGATATTCATTCATTTTTCTTTGTACTTCATGCGCAGAGATCTTCTTGTAAAGGCTGCATCAGAACGTGGCAGCAACTACATATCTTCTCTATTCGAAGTACAAAATATTGATGGACAAACTGCCCTCCACTTGGCTTGTAGACGTGGCTGTGCAAAGCTTGTTGAGGCAATCTTGGAGTATCCAGAGGCAAATGTTGATGTTTTGGACAAAGATGGAGATCCTCCTCTCTTTTTTGCATTGGCTACTGGATCCCTGGAATGTGTTCATTGTCTTATCAAAAGAAATGCTAATGTTAGGTCACGATTGAGAGATGGCTTTGGCCCATCTATTGCTCATGTTTGTGCCGATCATGGCCAACCAGATTGCATGAAAGTATGTTTTGCTTATATTATACTAAGATGCTTCTTCCTGTTTACGATAGCTACATTCATGTAAGTTTGTGGTAAAATAACAGGAATTACTATTTGCTGGAGCTGATCCTAATGCTGTGGATGATGACGGTGAATCTGTACTGCACAGAGCAGTTGCAAAGAAGTACACTGACTGTGCTCTTGTGATATTGGAGAATGGAGGCAGTAGATCAATGGCCATCTTGAATTCGAAGAATCTCACGTAAGTATAGACACCCCTTTAATTTTCTTTTAAGCTTAGAATGCGCATGTCAGGTGTGTCAATCATTCTAGGACTCTAGAGGTGTAAAAACTGATCTTAATCAGCTGCAAGGAAATTCATCAACAGCTTATACGTTATGCAGAAGAATGGATGTGCTGTAGTTGGTTTTTGTTAGAAGAGTAAAAATGAACACGAATCGTGAATCCTCTATTAACAATAGGTTACACATATAAATAGAATAACCCATTCCAGTTAAATAAGGAAATAAATATCTCCTAACTAAAAGAAAATACAAAAACTAATTATAAAGAAATATTAGGGATTTGATAATATACCCAATAAATGGAAGCAGTATTTTCTAGTTTCCAACACTCCCCCTCATGTTGGAGGCATATGTTGATCATTTCCAACTTGCCAATAATGTCTTCAAATGCTGGTCTATGTAATTCTTCAGTATTAATGTTTGTTGTTTGTTGTTTAGTTGGAATATACGTCTTACACACACTTAGTAAGAGCTCAAGATTCTTTCTCATCACTACTTTTGGAGACTATTGTTTGTTTTTTACTCCTCTACATCACTAGATTTCCCTATACATAAAATGAAAGATCCTACTGATGAACATTTTTAGTATGCATCAGTAAATTTCAATTATACCCCTATTGAGTAACTGAAGTGTTCTTGAGAACAATAGCTAATAAATAAGACTAACCAAAAAAGGCAATGTTAGATCAAATGTGGGATAAATAGGCATACTTGATGAAAAGAAGAAGTGTTTTATGAATAAACTTCTGATTTTTTTTAACTTGAAAGATCCAGGGAGACATACAAAGAACAATGCTAATAAATAAGAACAAAAAACAGGCATACAAAAGACTAAAGACATATTTACAATAACAAGAAAGCCTAATAAATAAAGGAACAGATAACAAGAAAGAAATAAATGAATTCTAGAATATTCTACACTCCCCCTCAAGTTGGGAGATATATATTGATCATTCCCAACTTGCTGATCAAATCCTCAAAGGTCGGCTTAAGTAATCCTTTGGTGAGAATATCTGCCGTTTGTTCCTTGGTAGGTATATATGATAAGCATACACTACCGTCTTCTAATTTTTCTTTAATAAAGTGACGATCGACTTCCACATGTTTTGTTCTGTCATGATGAACAGGATTTTGAGCAATGCTGATAGCAGCTTTATTATCACAATATAATCTGATAGGTAGGGAATAAGAGATCTTCAACTCTTCCAGAAGTCTTCTTAACCAAATTCCTTCACAAATACCATGGGCTAAAGCCCGAAATTCCGCTTCTGCACTACTTCTTGCAACAACAGTTTGTTTCTTACTTCTCCAGGTCACAAGATTTCCCCAGACATAAGTACAATAACCTGAAGTAGATCTTCGGTCCACTGCAGAACCAGCCCAGTCTGCATCTGTATAAATTTCAACCATCCTTTTGTTCCCCTTTTTAAAGAGAATTCCTCGACCAGGGGTGTTCTTGAGGTACTTGAGAATTCTATAAACAGCACTAAGGTGTTTTTCCTTAGGAGAATGCATGAATTGGCTAACCATGCTTACAGCAAAAGCAATATCAGGACGAGTATGAGACAAATAGATTAATTTTCCCACCAGTCTCTGGTACTGCTCCTTATCGACATCTTCCCCGTCTTCAACTCCCATTTTGATATTAGCTTCAATTGGAGTCTCTGCTGGCTTGCACCCAAGCATACCTGTTTCTTGCAACAAATCTAGAATGTATTTTTTCTGAGTTAAGGAAACTCCTTTCTTACTTCGAGCAACTTCCATGCCAAGGAAGTATTTGAGAGATCCAAGATCTTTTAGTTCAAACTGGTCAGCTAAACATTTTTTTAAAGAGGCTATCTCCTCGGTATCATTACCAGTGACAATTATATCATCAACATAGACAATGAGGATAGCAATTCTTCCTTTATCAGAGTGTTTAAAGAATAAAGTATGATCAGTCTGAGCTTGGGTGAACCCTTTTCCCTTAACAGCTTGAGTAAATTTCCCAAACCATTCTCTGGGAGATTGTTTAAGTCCATAGAGAGACTTCTGCAACTTGCACACAGATCCATCCCCTTTTTCAAAACCAGGAGGTGGATCCATGTAAACTTCCTCATGTAGATCACCATTCAAGAAGGCATTCTTGACATCTAATTGTTGCAATGGCCAATCAAGGTTGGCGGCAAGAGATAGCAGAACGCGGATAGTGTTAAGCTTGGCAACAGGAGCAAATGTCTCCTGATAATCTATCCCATGAGTCTGAGTAAATCCCTTAGCAACTAATCTGGCCTTATACCTATTGATGCTGTTGTCTGCATTAAATTTTATTGTGAACACCCACTTGCAACCAACAGTTTTCTTTCCTTTAGGTAATGTCACAAAATCCCATGTTTCATTTTTTATAAGTGCATCCATTTCTTCTAATACGGCATTCCTCCATTTTGGATCATCAAGTGCTTCTTGGATATTTTTGGGTATCCTGGTACTATCTAACATAGTATTGAAAGCACGAAAACCTGGAGATAACTTCTCATATGAGATATAATGGGAAATAGGATGAGCAGTGCAAGATCTAGTACCTTTCCGAAGAGCAATGGGCATATCAATGTTGGCTGTACTAGAGCATTCAAGTGGGTTACTAGAGCAAGGACTCGAGTCAGGATCCTGGCAGTCTAGAGTCTCTTGATGTATTTTGCGCCTGCTGTAGAAATTCCCCATTTACCAGGAGGATCACAAGTACCGGGAGGATCATTAGACTCAGGTATAGTTGCTCCCCCTATTTCCTTCCCAATAACTCCCCCTGTTTCCAAAGGCCAAGGTAAGACAACAGCTTCATTTGGTTTCCCAGGCTTATCTTCATCCATATCAGTAGACTCCCCCTGAAGAGAAGTCGGGGAAAAAAAGGATTGTGTCTCATAAAAGGTAACATCCATGGAAACAAAGACCTTACGGAGAGAAGGTGAATAACACTTATAGCCTTTTTGATTAGGGGAATATCCTATGAAGACACATCTAATAGATTTAGGGTCAAGTTTGGACCTTTGATGTGGAGGAATGTGAACAAAGACCACAGAGCCAAATATTTTGGGAGGAAGAGAAGAAAAAGCACAAAAGGAAGGAAAAGATTTAGTAAGACAAGACAAAGGAGAATGAAAATTTAGTACCCGAGAAGGCATCCGATTAATGAGATAAGAAGCTGTCAAGATGGCTTCCCCCCATAGATATTTAGGGACATGCATCGTAAATAAGAGAGCTCGAGCAACTTCAATTAGATGTCTATTTTTCCTTTCAGCCACCCCATTTTGTTGAGGGGTATTAGGACAAGAACTTTGATGAATAATTCCATGTTGGTTTAGGTAATCTCCAAGAACAGAATTAAAAAATTCTGTGCCATTATCTGTTCGCAGAACTTTGATAGGAGTCTGAAATTGAGTTTGAATCATAGCATGAAAGTTTTTAAAAGTGGATGCAGCATCAGACTTGTCTTTTAAGAGATATACCCAACATACCCTAGAATGATCATCAATGAAAGTAATAAACCAACGAGCACCCGAAACATTTTTTTCACGAGCAGGTCCCCAAATATCACTATGAATTAATGTAAAGGGAGAAGATTCATGATATTTCTTGGGAGAATAAGAGACACGAGAATGCTTTGCAAGTTGACAAAAATCACAAAGAAAGGAACTTGGCTTTTTATTGATAAATAATTAGGGAATAACTTCTGAAGATAAACAAAATTTGGGTGCCCTAACCTACGATGCCATAACAAAACATCATTACAATCATCTGATAAACATAGAGTGTGGTTTGAAAAAATCCTCCTTTCACAAAGATCCTCCTCCAAATAGTAGAGCCCTTCTTCTTCTCTAGCACTGCCAATCATCATCCCCGAGTCCTGCTCCTGAAAGATACAAGTATTTGCAGAAAACTTAGCAACACAATGCAACTCAGCAGTAAGTTTACTAATAGAGATGAGGTTACAAGTAAGGGAGGGAACATGAAGGACAGAATTCAAAATAATATGCTCAGAGAGTTTAATGGATCCCTTGCCCGCAATAGTGGAGAAACTTCCATCAGCTGTTCTTATTCGTGACGGGTGATAGTAAGGGATATAGGAAGAAAATAAGGTTGCATTACCTGTCATGTGATCAGAGGCTCCTGAATCAAGGATCCAACGATTACTATGTTCAACATGGAATGCCATACCTTTTGAGCAACATGACTAGTTGCCTCAGCAGGTTGAGACATCAATTTCTGAAATTGCTCATACTGAGCCTTAGAGAGGAAAAAACCATCGGAATTTGAAGGGACATGGGACCCTTCTCCCTTATCTTCAGAAGATACTTGATTAGCACGATTCTTGTTCTGTCCTTTTGGTTTCCAGTTTGGTGGTTTGCCATGAATTTCCCAACATTTTTCACGGGTGTGACCACCCTTATTACAATGAGAACACCAACGATCAGAACGTTTTGAATCCCCAGAAGGACGAGCAGTATTCTTTGCTATAAGGGCAGACCCATCAGAAGACTTAGGATCCTTATCACCCAACATTACCTTTCGACGAAGCTCCTCCCTTCGTACCTCAGAAAAGGCAGTGGCAATGGAAGGTAATGGTTTTTGCCCCAAAATTCTTCCACGAACATCATCCAGATCAGAATTGAGGCCAGCAAGAAAATCATAGAGACGCCTTTTCTCTATATAATTTTTAAATATTGCATTAGCATCTAAACCTTGAAGGTCTGCTTTATCATAAAGATCCAACTCTTGCCACAATGTTTTTAAAGCAAGGAAGTACTCAGTAACAGTCTTCCCCCCTTGGCGTAAATCTTTCACCTTGGTGTTGAATTCAAAAGCCTGAGAGGCATTGCCCAGGTCAGAGTAGTATTCTTTAACAGCTTCCCAAATTTCTTGAGCCGTATCAAGGAATAAATAAGTTTGACTGATATCTGGTTCCATAGAATTGGTCAGCCATGTCATGACCAAAGCATTTTCAGTCACCCAAGCATCATAGCCAGGTTCATGTTGTGCTGGTTGAACCTTTTTTCCATCCAGATACCCCATCTTCCCTTTAGCCTGGATGAACAACTTAACAGATTGGCACCATTGCACATAGTTCCTACCGTTTAAACGGTGATTGGTGATCTGCATTGCTGGGTTGTCTCCAGAAAACGAAGAAATGGGAAGGGGTGAGGTTCCGGTCGAAATTCCAGATGAACTTTCAACATTTTCAGTGTCCATGGCTTCCTAACAACAATACCCAGAAAAAAAAGTTCCTCCAAATATGGTTTTGACCCTCAAAACATGAAGAGGGAAGGCAGACGATCAGAACGAGGTATGACTCGCCGGAAAAAAATGGCAGGATGGCGGCGCGTGGACCACACGCGCCGGCGAGGCTGACGGACGGTGGCGGCGCGTGGCGGCGCGTGACGGCGTTTCCGGCGACGGGTCTTTTGTTGGCTGGCTCGGAATTTCGTTCTGGATCTAGTGGTGGCCTTGGTTTTGTAGTTGGAGGTGTCTAGGTGAGGGTTCTGACTTTGGCAGAAGCAAAAATACGAAAAAGGAATGGAAGGAAGGCATAAAAGGAAATTAGAACGGGGAAGAGACTGGATTATAACCAGCTCTTGATACCATGATGAAAAGAAGAAGTGTTTTATGAATAAACTTCTGATTCATTACTTGAAAGATCCAGGGAGGTACAATTTATATACAGCCGGCCCTAATTTTAATCCTATTGAGTACAAAGAACAATGCTAATAAATAAGAACAAAAAACTAAGAGGCATACAAAAGACTAAGAGACATATTTACAATAACAAGAAGAGCCTAATAAATAAAGGAACAGATAACAAGAAAGAAATAAATGACCAAAGTCAGCAAAGCTGGTAATCCCAATCATAATACAATTAATGTAATTAATAACAAATTAAATCAAATATATATAATCAAATTTGATAAATCAATTCCACATTAATTAAATCAAATATCAATATAATATTTATCATATATATTCTTAATCATAATCACATCAAATTATCAGCTTCAACATATATTCACATCGATCAAATTTCATTCATAATCTTTATTAAGTTTATTTAGTGGAGTAGTGGGAAGAGAACCATGGTAGACCCGGGAAACCCTGCCAGTCTTACCCTGTGACCCGGGAAACCCTGCCAATCACAAATAAATCACTTTGGTCATAATCAATTCACATCTTCCTAGTGTCCCGGATATCCTGCCAGACACCTCTTCCCAAAGTTGCTACTAGTATCCCGGGAAACCCTGCCAGATACCACTTTGCGAAGAACGGATATTCTTTGTTCACATCGTATAAATATATCGGAGGCATAAAGCCCAAGGTTGTGTTCATCACTTTGGGAGGTACCATCCCAAAGCTATCTTCCCACTATTATTTATTACAATCACACACAATCAATTCAATCTTATCACAAATAGTTTTCATGATTTCCACATCAATTCAATCAAGAGTGTAATTTCTAAATTCAACCTTTCGATAATATCATAATTTCCAAGTTCAATCTTTCAATAATATCATAATTTTAATATTCAACATCTATCATAGAAAAACTCAAATTCAATCATCATATCAAAAGTTTCCAAAGAAAAATTCAAATATTCACATCTAATAAATTTAATAGGAAATATAACTATAGTGCCCTAAGCATCGAGATTACATCAAAAATTCATATAAAGCTAACCCTTGACTCTATAGGGATCAGGATTACACCTACCAAATTTCACATAAAATATAATCTAAAAATACCTAGGGATTAGGATTACACATACCAAATTTCACATAAAATATAACCTAAAAATACCTAGGGATTAGGATTACACATACCAAATTTCACATAAAATATAACCTAAAAATACCTAGGGATTAGGATTACACATACCAAATTTCACATAAAATACAACCTAAAAATACCTAGGGATTAGGATTACACATACCAAATTTCACATAAAATATAACCTAAAAATACCTAATTAGGATTACACATACCAAATTTCACATAAAATATAACCTAAAAATACCTAGGGATTAGGATTACACGTACCAAATTTCACATAAAATATAACCTAAAAATACCTAGGGATCAGGATTACCTGGTCTCCATTTTCGCTAACTTCTAAAGGGAGAATTTGGGGCAGAGAACCGATTGATAATCAGAAAAATATAAAAATTGAAAATAATTAAAATAAACTTTTTTTGGAGTGAGAGAGAGAGAGAGTAGAGGAGAAATGTTGAAGAGTGAATTGGTTTGGTTAGGCTAGGCCTCTATTTATAGTTGAAGTTTTGGGCTTATACATTACTGACTCCACGCTGACTCATCATATCTAAACAATTTATGTTTGTTGACTCATCATATCTAAATAATTTATGTTTGTTGACTCATCTTATCTAAACAATTTATGTTTGTTGAATCATCATATCTAAACAATTTATGTTTGTTGACTCATCTTATCTAAACAATTTATGTTTGTTGAATCATCATATCTAAATAATTTATGTTTGTTGAATCATCATATCTAAACAATTTATGTTTGTTGACTCATCCTAATCCAATCAAACATTACCAATCAAATAATCAAACATTAAAGCATAATAATCACAATTTATCATCCATTATTATTATTACTAATTTATAATTTATTACTATTATTAATTTATTGTTTTATAAATTACTATTATTTTCCTGGGATATTACATTCTACCTTCTTAAAAGAAGTTTCGTCCTCAAAACTTAAAAGTTTGAGTTTCTCAATTAACTAAAGGCATAAGGTTAAAGTTAATAAAAATATGGGGTATTACATTCTATCCTCCTTTAAAGAAGTTTCGTCCTCGAAACTTATTTATTTATTTTTTTTGAAACCCCCTTAAAAAAAAAATAAGCAAACAACCAAGAGTAATGCATAATTAAGAAAACAAGAACACATGATGCAATGAATTTAAAATACTACAAATTAATGAATTGTTAACTTTAACCAAGCTAAAAGAAAAAAAAAAAGTTTCGAAACTGAATATCTTCTTTAAACAAATAGAAACTTTTATTGCATATATCATCTTTCATTTGCTAGAAAAAATTTAATCAATTCAAGAACAATTCTAAAAGAAAGCTAATTACTTTTATTAAAATAAGAACGAGTTACTAAAGATAACGTATAAAAAAAAATAAAAAAAATAATATCAATAATAATTTTAAATCACAAAATAATTCCAAGCATATAATCAATAAAATTTCAAAAACATAAATCATATTTAAAGGACAAGAAAAATAACCCTTCACTTCCCACCTCTCTCGATTTATTTATTTATCTTATGTCCTATTATTTTATTTCTTTTTTTTTGTATTTATTTAACTCAGGAATATTTGATCCCTCGAGTCAGTATCAAAAGCAAACCCTAGCCGCAACCAAGGGCTCTGATACCATTTTGTAACACCCCAAATTCTAACAATTTATAATAGCATAAATAAATTCAATAATTTTTATAAATAACAGCGGAAGTTCAAAATAATCAAATTTGGGAAGTGTTACCGCCGCGCTTGTACTGTTGTCAAGCGCAAGGCTAACTTTATTACATTAAAACAAAACTAAAACTATAGTTTAAATAAAGGAAATATGTATTATGCATTTATTTAAATCTCATAAACTAGCCAGAAAAGTCTGCTTTGTGATCCTCACTGCCCACAGCTAGCCCCATCCTTTACAATCCGCTTCACTGAAAATCTGCTCCCCCGCATCCCAGCAGGATCATTGCAGTCAAACAAACATAAAAGTCAGCAAAGCTGGTAATCCCAATCATAATACAATTAATGTAATTAATAACAAATTAAATCAAATATATATAATCAAATTTGATAAATCAATTCCACATTAATTAAATCAAATATCAATATAATATTTATCATATATATTCTTAATCATAATCACATCAAATTATCAGCTTCAACATATATTCACATCGATCAAATTTCATTCATAATCTTTATTAAGTTTATTTAGTGGAGTAGTGGGAAGAGAACCATGGTAGACCCGGGAAACCCTGCCAGTCTTACCCTGTGACCCGGGAAACCCTGCCAATCACAAATAAATTACTTTGGTCATAATCAATTCACATCTTCCTAGTGTCCCGGATATCCTGCCAGACACCTCTTCCCAAAGTTGCTACCAGTATCCCGGGAAACCCTGCCAGATACCACTTTGAGAAGAACGGATATTCTCTGTTCACATCGTATAAATATATCGGAGGCATAAAGCCCAAGGTTGTGTTCATCACTTTGGGAGGTACCATCCCAACGCTATCTTCCCACTATTATTTATTACAATCACACAATCAATTCAATCTTATCACAAATAGTTTTCATGATTTCCACATCAATTCAATCAAGAGTGTAATTTCTAAAT
>JAVKPL010009953.1:0-40809 GCA_032173675.1 Gastrolobium villosum
AAAGTCTAAAGCAATAAAAAATTTGGGTTATAAAATTTATTTTAAGAATAAAAGTTTTAAAAATTATTTTGAGAATATAAATAATTGAAAATAAAAGATTAATGTAAAACAATTTAAAATAATTTATAATTAAATAGTATTAAGTAAAAAATTAAGTATATGTTATGTTGATGGGATATAGAGACGTCTAGTTAGAGACTAGTATGTTGATCTTGAATTTAGGAACTCTCTCATATATTGATAGGTTATATATTTTTGAATGTGGGAGATTAATTTGTTTTAGGAATACGAGCGTCAGCCAAAGCGAGGATGTGTGTGCATAGTGATAACATAACAGTAAATAGAGAGATAATGTTCATACTTGTAGGCTTTACCTTTAATTTATAGAGTTTGCACATGGGTAATGGAATTCTGGACATTGCCTGTGTCCAAGTACATAGCTGTCGTAATAGGATTCGCAATAATTAACAATCCTTTCCTTTATTTGCCTTAATTTTTTTCTTTCCGTTATTATTTCTTGAACTTTATAGAATATGAGCCTTTTACATGGGCCCATAACAATAGTAAATTACCTAGAAATTTATTGTTTGAGGAATTTTTTAAGTGCTAACAGAGTACCAAATTAGATACTTTCTTTTCCTAAAAGGGAATTTTTTTAACTCATTTAAAAACCATCATCTTCACCTTTATTTCCTTCTAAATCCCAACTTTTTACCCAAATTTTGTTCATTGTTTGGATGAAAAATAAATCTGAATTCTCAACCCCGTTTAGTGGGTCCTTAAGCTTTCAGAAATTGATTGAGCAATTGAATAAAATATAATATCCTCCATTTTCTAATGCAAAATTATGGTTGTTTGCAATATTACACACACTACATATTTATGATTGGGCATTTGTATGGCTGGGACTTGGGGGATTATAAATTAGGATCAACTTTGTTTAGTTTTTTTTTTTTTTAATTAAGTCCAAATTGGGTAATCATTTGATATTATATAACATTGTTTTGATAACTTAATTACCTGCTATATACGACAAATAACAAGATTATGGCAGGAAATTTTTCTATATTACCATTTAATTTATGTTTTGGATTTCAAATAATTATTATTGTAGTTGAAAATTAAAAAAAGTATTTATCATTTCAAATATTTATTATTTCAATACCAAAACGACATCCTTTTGGAATTAAATGTAAATAACTCTGCATTAATTGCAGAAATATTTTTCCATTTTTTTAATTAATAGAGAAGAATCCATTTACAAATTATAGTGTGTACTCCCAAAAATACCCAAAAGTACATTGTAAAAATTTAGAAATATCACCGTCCCAATCCATTTCCTTTTATTATTTTTGGGCTTGGCCCGTTAGACCTTTTATTATTTTTGGGCTTGGCCCGTTAGACCTTTCTGTATTCTATAAATAGAGTACTCTTGTACGGTTTTATTCACAATTCAAAAATATTTCAAATACCTTTTTCAAGCATGTGTTTCGACCAGGTTCTCTTCCTTTCCCTTCTTCCTCTACGTTAACGTCTTTGATGTGCTTGTAATGTGGGTGCACTTGATCTTCATGTCAATGACTGTTCTTGTTATCATGTGTTTTCCATGATTTCCTTTACTCTTCCTCGGTTACATGTCTGAGTCAGTTTGTTCTGTATTCATCTCCAAGCGCTTTGATTATGAACTTGCATACAAGTGGATCTGGGGTTGGATATGTTGTTGTCGGTTGGTAATCAGAATTCTTCGCCTGTATATTATTTTACACAAAGGGTTTTTATTTTTTATTCCTAAGATTGCATATATGGTGGTCATTGTTTGTTGTGATTGTTCTGATGCTGTGTCAGCCGTTGAAGAATGTTTGTCTTGGAGAAGGAGTTGACAAATCTTGCTTTTCTGGCTAAGAAAATTAATAGCTGTTTTATGTGGGTGATTTAGGCAGTGGCGGACCCACTGTGGTCATAAACTTTTCAATTTTTTGTTTCCTTCTTGGTTTGCATATTCTTATTTGTCTCTTGATTCAATATACATATTAGGAGTAAATACTATTTTAAGTCCCTAGCAAAAAACATGATCCCATTTTAGTCCCTTACAAAAAAAAATTAATCTCGAGAGTCCCTAAAAAATTTAAAGTTGATCAATTTAGTTAAAATCTTGGTCTCTCACAAATTCAAAAATGACCTACATTGTAACAGCCCGTTACGTACCGGTATTGTTAACATTGATTATGATATTAAGCGCAGTTACAATCACAGTAGTTGGGTTAATTAAATTACGGGTAAACTTTTTCTTTTATCATATTCCTTTTTATAACCATTACCTTTTCCGTAATCAATTAAAACAACACCATAATTGTAAATGCAAAACGCGGAAGCATACAGCTTAACAACACCACCACTCTTTCTTTTTATTCAACTCATTTAAACCCATCAACTCATTTTCATTTCTTACCAAGTTCTAGCCCTTTACATAAGCTACGCGTGGTTTCAAACCACGTACCATGTGGAGTTCTACCCATCAAGTTAAACCCCTTTCTTTTAGTCTAGAAAAACTCAAATTTTCAAAATTTACACTGTGGTAATCGATTACCAGTGGGTGGTAATCGATTACCACCTGTCAAAAATGAGGCAGTAGCCAATTTTTCACATCCTCTGTTCTGGTAATCGATTACCAACTTTGGGTAATCGATTACCTCACATGGTAATCGATTACCAAAGCTCAGTAATCGATTACCAGTGAAGACAGTAGCTAATTTTTCGTCCCCTGTTGCATGGTAATCGATTACCATGCTTGGGTAATCGATTACTATGCAGTAAAAGTGACAGATTACAGCATTTTAAGCCCAAGAAGGGTTGTGTAATCCATCCCTAACATCTTAGTACTCCACACAACACTTAAACATACTCTAATTTAGGCTCTAGGCCCTTCAAACATGCATTCTCATTCAATTATATATCATATACAAAGTCTTTAACATAATGGCCATTTTACATCAAATATGGTCCATTTTACAACATATTCACCAAGGCTTCTAGTACAATGAATGTGGCAATGGACAAGTCCCATGCTCACTCAAATATACAATATATACTCATGTCCTACATATACATCATATTGAAGAATCTAACATGTATTCATGAACACACGAAGCATGGCATTTTCAACATGCAAAGGTTCATGATCAATAAGTCTAAAGCATAAAACATATGCAAGATGTGTCCCTATCCAATGCTCATCACATGGTGCCTCCAATATGCACCTCATGCTCCACTCTTCCAGGCTCAACCTAACCTGAAATGATGCCCCACAACACGGGGTGAGATATATAAATATATCTCAGTAAACCAAGGGCCCTGGAGGTTTCTCCACCCCATGGCTCACTCAATGTGCAAATATAACATCATACAATATGCAAGCAATGCAATATCACCCACCAACTGGAGACAACCCAAGAACATCCACTCATGGATTCATGTTCAAGGACTCCATCATATAACTCCCGAGACAGTCCTGGCGCCTCTCCCATGGTTGAGAAGACTCCATGGCAATACCCAACCGGAACTCCTCATGAGCCCTATCCGGCGGACGTCCCCCGCTTGGATCATCCTGATGTCGCTCCCAGAGTCAACACCATGGCATTCCAACTGGCATTCTCCCGTAGGATGAACCCAGCGGATGTCCAAACCAACACACGTCAACTGGCCAGTGACCAAACAATTTTCACAAAATCAAGCAATATGCATACAAGCACACAATCACACAATGTCATAACCACATAATCCAACCAAAACCATCCACTAGGTGTGGTGGAGCACACAAGGGCTAAACCCCAGTTCCAATGGTTACCTCAATACCGAGCCCATGCTCCAAACGTAAGCTCCAAGCTTACCCGCTTCCAAAGCGTCCAAAAGAGGCAACCTAGATAATCCACAACATGATTATCAATACAATTCCAATGTCAACCATTCATTAACACAATTAATCATCATTTAAATCACCTAAGCCAAAGGCTATTTTTCCATACCATTTTACTTCAATCTCTTTTATAGGTTAATTTACCAATTACACCATGAATCACACATTCTTTCTTCTCTCTCCACTTTACCACACTATGCCATCATCCAATTAAACATCATTTTCAATCATTCAACTTCCATTACATCATTCTTATATCATTTTTCCTCAATTTTCATCATAATTCGGATTCCTCACAAAGGTATGCCCCAAGGCTTTTCAATTCATTTTAACACTCATACTAATCATGTAATCATATTATCAACCTAAACCAATGGTCCACCATTCAATTATTCAATTACACCACATACCAATTTTCATGAAAATTCCTCAAATTTTCCTAAGTTAAAAACCTATCTTTTTCACCAAAAATTGTCATAGCATTTCTAGCTTTCATGCATCATTCTAAGGCATTTTCATCTAATAGCATTTTTCCATTTGGGCTCTCTATCATCACACATCTAGAATCAAAGATTCAAAGCATAATTTCTAGATCTACAAAATCAACCACAAAAATACCACAAATATACTCACCATCAAGTGTAGGAACACCACCAAGCCTCCATCAATCCAAAGGAGATCCAAAAACTCCAAAAACTCCAAGAACACCTAAGGGTTCGAATCTGTCCTTGCCCAAAACGCAGCAATGGGGGTGGTTTCATGGCTTGTAAGTGTTACCAATGGATTTAGAAGGTTGTTTACAATAGATTTCAACACCAAAATCAAAGGATTTGGTGAAGAAATGAAGAATTGGTGAGGAAGAAGAGAAATGGTGGGTTTGGTTCATGTTTTTGCAAATGAAAAGGGAACCCACGGGAAGGAGAAGGAAAAAGAGGAGAGAGGGCGTGGGGAAAAGAGGGGGAAGCTAGGTGACTTCGGTCACACGGGTCCCACACGCGATCTAACTTTAATCCCGATAAAAATTATTATCACATATTCTTAATCTACATATTTTTCCAGTCCATGTCATATTTTTCTTTCCTCAAAATACTCATAAAAATTTAACACTTATCGGTACACTCACACCACAGTATTTATCACTTAAAAATCACTATTCATCAATTTTTCCCAAATTTGCCTATTCACTCAATTTTCCGCGCTGATTCCATTTCCAGCATTATTTTTGTCATTTGAAATCTCTAACTCAATATTTAAGCCTCAGAACACACGGTTGGCAAATTACCATTTTGCCCTTTTAGCCCATTTTGGCCCTAATTCTCGGATTTTCACTAATCCTTCCCTCTTAAACCCATATTTCATCAAATAATTTCACATTTAATTTTCCGAGGTGTTATATTCACCCCACCTTTTAGGAATTTTGTCCGCAAAATCAAATACGCACATATGCTAACTCGGGATACAGCCAGAGAATCTCAGTCCCCCGTACCCAAGAAGCTCCATCAGTGCGCGGACACCAAAATAATTGTTTGTATTTTTATCTTTTGGCTTTTCAGCCACATTTCGCAATGACCTTGCCTTTCAAAGGCCCAATGGGAGACCTCAAGTCCTTCCCAATCTCAATCTCAACCAGTGACACCATATGTGAACAACCGGAGCGCACCACACAGTTGTGCTCTATCAATGCTTTGCCAAGCCAATTTCTTTCAATTTCTTTTCACTTTCTTTTCACAAGTCCGGCTACCTAGCACATATAGCCCATATTTTCCCTTGGCAGGTTTTCCTACCAAATTAACATATCAACCAATATACCCATAGGGTTATGCTACATCCTATTCAATCTGTGCCACACAGGCAACTAATACTTACTGGCACAATACAGCCACAATTTTCCTTCTTTGAATTTTTATATCCACGGAGTATTAACTCTTGTCATCAATCTCTTTCACATTTCTTATTCCACATTAAACACTATTATGGAATCTCACAGCCTCTCAGTGCAACTCACCGAGTAATCATCCAGTTCACGCTCACTATACCTTTATTTTCTGAGGGACAACTCCCCATTCTTGGCACTTAGCCACAACTCGTATATACACAATTTTCTTTCTCATGTTCTCAACCTATAATGTACAATTTCACCTCAGCGCTTTATCTTTAACAAGCACCATCTTTGTGCTCAACAGTCAATTTATCCTTACAAGTCCACCAACTTCACTAAAACACAATGGTGAATCTTTATCTCAAGACCTTTATCTGGTCCCCAATGGACCACACATCACAATTCATACCTCACATCAGTCATCTCAAAGCTTTCAATCACGAATCCGCTCCTGAATTTTATACACTAGATCATACTTGCAATTTCAATTTATCCTCTCCAAACTTGACACACAGTTCATCACTGATTTCTCCCATTAAGGGCAACATGCCTTAGGTTTCAACTAACAATTTACTTCAATTACCGTTCCATACTCATGTTATCAATTTCACATGTATTTCACTCTATACACCTCTCCTTCATCATTGTCATTTCATTCAATACCCCTCACCTTCCTCATCATTTCATTCAACCAGTGTGTATCACTCCAAGGTCACATATCATCTCTTTCTCGTACATGTCCCATCACATAGGGATTTTCAAAGCCTATTTATCATGCCATAAAGAACTAAATCCATCACTCTCATTACTTTCATAATTTCATATTGGCCATTACACAAGTCTCCCGGACTATTCAACATACTACTAGCACACTCAATCATATATCTTGATACCTAGCCAAGAACAACATTCACATTGTGTATTTTCAAACACATCTCTCACTATAATTGGCATCCATACAGCTTCATCAGTGACTCTACCATCAAGGTAAATATATCAACCTTTTATTTCCCCAAACACATTTCTCTTTAACAACTAGTATCGCACTTTCTTACTTGACTATATCTTCATTAATCACTCCTTAAAATCATCGGCCACTTTGGCCACCAACTTAAAATCATTGGCCACTTTGGCCGCCAACTTAGCTTAACATCTAGCCATCACAAATCTTCCCACAAGACTTTGACTCAATCCATCATCACCAATCAGTTTTCCATCCCCTTCACATAGGGTGACAATCCAATAATTCATTCCATAATTGCCGTAAAACCATAATTTCATATTACCACACTTGGTATACACTCCTGCACATCTCCGAGTGCTCAATTTTATAATTCAAACTGCCATCTCATGGCACCTCTCACATTTCATCATATTAGGCATATTACTGTTCACTTACAGTTATCCGAATTCACCTCTTGCGTTCCTCACAAGATACAATCCTCTAATGCAATGGGTAAGAACATCCCAGGTTTAACCCCTCGAGCTCTTGCTGTCCTAAGGGCCCCAGGTGCAATGACCCACCAATCAGAGAATCTGTCCTTATAATTCACGCAAGAAGAGGTAACATGCCAACGGCTGTACTAACAGTCCCACTAACTCAAGGTTCTACCTCACACTACATTACTTATATAAAATAATAATAATCTCCTGGAACATAATCCATACGGAGATAGCCACATAATCCGGGCATATAAGCCACACAAGGATAAACACATTCACATCAAATCCGTATATAACGGCAAACAGAGTCCTATATAGATACATAGTGGTATACTAGATATATCCTACTTTTGCACCATCCACTGTAATTTTTCCAATATGGTTCTTTTCTCAACATTCTATTCATTCACTTGACTAGTCATTAGTCTTAGTCCATAGAATAATCATCCTCACATGATTCCAACATCTTTCTCATATTTTGACACAAAACTTTCAATTCCTACAGTACCCATGTTTGGTACAGTCCTAATCCATTGTCCATCATGACTCATAGCAACCATGCTCAACACTGTGGAAGATCCACCTCCTTAACATAGCATCACTTTACTCTCAATATTTCACTATGACACCAAGGGTGCCCTCATTTAACCGTCCATGCATTCAGTGCATCAGGACCACCAGATAGATTTCAATTTCGAGCGGTGCTTGCCTGGGACTTCCAAGAGCAACACCTCTTAGGATTCAATCCACAAGGGAAACCCAGGACAATATTAATTGTCACATCATTTATCAACATGTGTGCCATAGTATAACTTGCACACCGGGACTCCATCGTGAATCCCATACAAACTTGAGCGTCCAATGACACTCCAAAGAGACAATCTCTTCACATTTCCCATCATAAGGAATTTCACTTACATCATTACTCTTTTACAAAAAATAATTTTTCTTTTTCCATAGAGTTTACTAACTCAAAACAACACAATTATACACTTAGGCACCTCGGCCTTCACAAAATATATATATATATTTATATACATACTAGTGCTTATTTACATACAACACTTAGCCATCACAGGATTACTATCCCCATATAGTTAGGCCACATCATTAACCTTTTAATGCTACTCAACATTATGGAAACATCTTAGTATAATTAATACACCACACTCAGTTATGTTTTTATCACCTCACGTTTGTCAAGTCCAACCATCCTTAATTCATGGACTCACATACCTTCAATCAAATTTGTAACGCCCTCCCTTGTATGCATCCAAGAGAGTCGTTTGCTAAGCGGAATTAGAGTCGTTACGTCACATAAGCTAACAAAGATTCTTATTCTAAGTACAAACCCGTAAGACGTTTCAATAATTCTTATAACTTCTGTTTGGACGATAAAAAAAACGTTTCAAGTGATTTTGAAAGAGCACGTTTGGGGCTTCGCGTGCATATAAAATAATAGTAAATCAGAGTTCGTTTGCTCATAAAAACACCACCCGTAAGGTGCACTATAAAAATTTCAGCACTTAGATTCTTTTCACAAGGGTTTTCCAAAATAGCCGCTGTTCATCAAAGTTCAAGCTAACATAGAGATGATAAAGACTACAGTCATCCAAGAGTACCAAAACATTAATCATTACAGTCATCCAATTAAACAAACAGCAACAGTGATAATCCACGCATCAGCAATCAACAGCAAAACATCACTCCTTCAAATGCTTTTACGTCCTCCTGCCATTTTGGAAAAATAGCAGCCCCGAAGGGGTGAGAATAATCCCAGTAGTGTGGCAACAAAACCAGTAATATAACAGTATTAACTAGGCACAAAATCATAAACAGTCACTTCAACATATCCTTGTTCCTTTTCCTTTTTCCTTTTCGTCATATTCATATATTGCGTATATAACGCCTTTCCTTTGCGCTTTTAGCACCGTCGTGCGCGCACTTCACAGTGGAATCAAATATCCCTTGGCACCTGAGCTCCATGTGGATTCCAACTGTGGGCCCATGCGGACTGATGCCAAGTGTCCCATACCCCGGTACCTTGGGGATGCCTATATGATGCTTGCTCAAACACATGGTCCTGTACATAACTATTATAAAACAAGGCCTATATGATCTTGATACATGCATGTCATGCTATGCTTTCACACACAAAGCGTAAAAATGCGGTATGATGTAAGATGCATGCTTATATACCTTTCATATAGCCATCACGGCACATATACTTTTCATATGCGTTATGCTGCCACATAACGTCTTTACCTCATAATCATATAGCCATCACGACACATTTTTGGCAGTTTCCTTTCATCATAATGGAACATAATACTTTTACGGAATATGGAGCATCATGTCACAATTTTATACCAGTAGTCAATAGTCACATTAGGTAATATCGCCTGACACTTACCTTGTGTGCCTTAAACAATACCAAACAGCAGCGAAGTATCTCACTTCTTAAGCGCACCTAAATCAATTACAACCAATCATTTACAGTGGCTATTTACAGCAGAAACAGTGAGCATACAACAGTGTTTTACAGTGGACAACAGTGAGCATACAGCAGTGTTTTACAGTGGAAAACAGTGAGCATACCGCAGTGTTTTTACAGCAGAAAACAGTGACGTTTGTGCTTAAAACAGTGAGCAGAAACAGTGAGTTGTTCTTTAAAACAGTGAGCAGAAAACAGTGGTATTTTCCTTAAAAACAGTGGACAGAAACAGTGACGTTTTACAGCAGGAAAACAGTGAACATACAGCAGAAACAGTGACCATTTTGAAACAGAAACAGTGGCTCTTTGGACATCAACAGTGGCAGAAACAGTGACATCAAACAGTGGCGGAAACAGTGGCATCAAACAGTGGCAGAAACAGTGGCATTTGAACGTTAAAACAGTGACATAAGTAGTGATTTGTGAACATTAAAACAGTGGCATGAATGGTACATTTGAACACTCAAAACAGTGACGTTAGTGGTGATATTTATGCATCAAAACAGTGGCATGAATGGTACATTTTTGAGCATTAAAACAGTAGCATAAATCATAGTTTTTGGACATTGAAACAGTGGTATAATTGGTGATTTTTGGACCTTAAAACAGTGGCATAACTAGTGATTCTTGATCATAGAAACAGTGGCACATAATGGACTAAAACAGTGAGTGTTTTATGCAGAAACAGTGGCACATAATGGACTAAAACAGTGAGTATTTTTATGCAGAAACAGTGGCATGGGATGCACTAAAACAGTGAGCATTTTATACAAAACAGTGGCATCAAAATGGTGCTCTTGTAAAACTGAAACAGTGGCCTATTCATCCTCAAACAGTGGCACATTCATAGAGAAACAGTGGCATATATATCCTCAAAATAGTGGCATATTCATTCCAAAACAGTGGCACATATATATCCTCAAAACAGTGACACATTCATACATAGACAGTGGCATATTTCTTTTCAAAACAGTGGCATATTCATACAAAAATAGTGGCATTAACTTGAGCATAACCATGAGACTTTCATTCCATTATATCATGCATACCAATCATCATAAAATAGCTCCATCCTTATTCCTTTACCATACTCATTCAAGAATCCAAAACAAAGCATATTCGAAGAGACATTCAAGAACACACATAGTTTCACACAATGTAAAAGGTCTAAGTTCTAGGCTTACCTCTTGTTGCACACACTTCTTGGTCAAGAATCACACACCACCTTCTAGCTCTACCAACAACAAGTCCCCACTTCCTATGATGATCTATGCGCATACAAGGTGAGGAGGAACAAACTAGGACAGCTTCCAAGGTTGAGGACAAGGCTGGACAGTGAGGGAAGGGGAGTTGTCTTAGCAAAGTCTTCTTGCTCCAATGAAGCTTGTAGGTTCGGCTAGGAGAGTGAGGGAATGAGGGAGGAGAGTTGGCTGCACTTGCACATGAGGCCAGCCCCTTCCTTATGCGCATACTTAAAGGGAAAGTGAGGAGAGGTGGCAATGATTAACATCATGAGAATTCTGGTTGCTTGAAGAGGTGGGGCTGCATACTTGGGCTGAACAAGTAAATGTTTGCTTCTAAGTTACTCTATGCACATGCAAGGAGGTGAGGGAGATATGTTCAGATCTGAATGAGTGTTATAAGTCAGAATTTTCCACACAAATGACCAAGCTATGCGCATAGGGTGGAGTGGAGGAGGTGCATCATGAGCACATGTAAGAGGTTTACTAAGTCAACAAGCATGACAACTATGTGGCAGCCAAAAATCTGAATTTATGCAGTCTATGTGCGCATGGGATGAGAGGTTGCAGCCCCAAAAATCTTCTTTGATTGCATGTGGAAGCAAGGGCAGGTTTGGCTCATGATGGACTGCCAAAAGCATGCAAAAATCTGCACATGGCAGCCTCATGATGGAAGGTGTAAGGTGGTTCTCCAAGTCAACAAGTTAGGCAGTTTTGTGTCATAGAAAAATCTGATTCAAGCACTCTACATGTGCGCCTAAATGAGGAAGAATGCAGCCCAAAATCATGCTACATTGTACATGTGTCTTCCATGCAATGAAGTTGAAATCAAGTGTGCATAAGCAAAGTGAGGTGGCGGTCAAACAAGAGGGAAATTGGCAGATTTTTCCTAAGTATTAATCACCCTCTTGTGCGCATGAATGAGTGAGAGAATACATCAAGTCAAGTGAAGGTTTCTTGGTACACAAACAACCTTGTTGGACAAGGCTTAGGGAATTATGTGTGGGTTTAACTTTGGGCTGAACTTGATGGATCCAATAAGACAAGTCTAAGGGTGGCAAGTCCACACACACTAGCCCACTTCCAAAGTCCTATAACACAAAAGCCTTATAACACACACAATCAAATTACTCTTATGATTATAATAAATTTCACATGCCTACATAAGCACCCTCCTATGATTTTAATTTAAATACTTACCTTAGTCTCATCCAAGGATAAAGATCAAACAATTCGCAAGCCATCAAACATAAACCATAAATCCGAAATCTACACATACATCTATAACATATAGAACTTATGTATATTACTAATTATGCGGGATGTTACAAAATTCATCCAATGCCTTACATGGCAATTCCCTCAACTTCTTATATTTTACTTTTTGTACATATGATATCTTCACTTACATCTAACCAGCATTATTCATCATGGACCAAAGTCCCATTTTAAACATTGAATTATCCCCCACTTCATTTCCATAATTCTTTTAAGTTACTCACAATCCTCAATCCAAATTTGAAATTTCAATTTATTTCTACATTCAAGCATCTTAAGTCATCCAAGTGTATGCCCTCATCAAGGGTCTTATAACCTTATACTTTACCCTAAGGTATCCAATATTACATATAACACTCATATTCAAATTTTCACAATTTCATCGGGGTTCCAATTCCCCACCATGTCAAAGTTATACCACTAATTCTCACATATACTCAACTATTCTAACTCCCCATACATTTAGGAAAGACTACCACAAGACCACACATTAAACTATGGTAGCATTCTACCCCAAAGTGGTTAAAGTTCTTATATCAATTCATTCTCACTAAGTCCTCAATGACAGTATCACAATTTATTCTCACTAAGTCCTCAATTATACCAACTTCACTTACTAACATATCCATCCGTGGGGTAGTCAACACTGCACCCACCACCTTAGCCTAAAGACTGGCATTGGTGCTCCAGGGTTGTCACGAAGGCATCTTACACTGACCACACATTGAACACGAAGAAATGGGTTGATCAGGCCCAAACTAAGGAATCACATGTGTAGCAGTCAATAAGAGTCTACGTACAACTATACAGCACTCACCTCAATTACACAATTATCAGAGTTCCCTAAAGAAACTGCTCTGATACCATAAAATGTAACAGCCCGTTACGTACCGGTATTGTTAACATTGATTATGATATTAAGCGCAGTTACAATCACAGTAGTTGGGTTAATTAAATTACGGGTAAACTTTTTCTTTTTATCATATTCCTTTTTATAACCATTACCTTTTCCGTAATCAATTAAAACAACACCATAATTGAAAATGCAATACGCGGAAGCATACAGCTTAACAACACCACCACTCTTTCTTTTTATTCAACTCATTTAAACCCATCAACTCATTTTCATTTCTTACCAAGTTCTAGCCCTTTACATAAGCTACGCGTGGTTTCAAACCACGTACCATGTGGAGTTCTACCCATCAAGTTAAACCCCTTTCTTTTAGTCTAGAAAACTCAAATTTTCAAAATTCTCACTGTGGTAATCGATTACCAGTGGGTGGTAATCGATTACCACCTGTCAAAAATGAGGCAGTAGCCAATTTTTCACATCCTCTGTTCTGGTAATCGATTACCAACTTTGGGTAATCGATTACCTCACATGGTAATCGATTACCAAAGCTCAGTAATCGATTACCAGTGAAGACAGTAGCTAATTTTTCGTCCCCTGTTGCATGGTAATCGATTACCATGCTTGGGTAATCGATTACTATGCAGTAAAAGTGACAGATTACAGCATTTTAAGCCCAAGAAGGGTTGTGTAATCCATCCCTAACATCTTAGTACTCCACACAACACTTAGACATACTCTAATTTAGGCTCTATGCCCTTCAAACATGCATTTTCATTCAATTATATATCACATACAAAGTCTTTAACATAATGGCCATTTTACATCAAATGTGGTCCATTTTACAACATATTCACCAAGGCTTCTAGTACAATGAATGTGGCAATGGACAAGTCCCATGCTCACTCAAATATACAATATATACTCATGTCCTACATATACATCATATTGAAGAATCTAACATGTATTCATGAACACACGAAGCATGGCATTTTCAACATGCAAAGGTTCATGATCAATAACTAAAGCATAAAACATATGCAAGATGTGTCCCTATCCAATGCTCATCACATGGTGCCTCCAATATGCACCTCATGCTCCACTCTTCCAGGCTCAACCTAACATGAAATGATGCCCCACAACACGGGGTGAGATATATAAATATATCTCAGTAAACCAAGGGCCCTGGAGGTTTCTCCACCCCATGGCTCACTCAATGTGCAAATATAACATCATACAATATGCAAGCAATGCAATATCACCCACCAACTGGAGACAACCCGAGAACATCCACTCATGGATTCATGTTCAAGGACTCCATCATATAACTCCCGAGACAGTCCTGGCGCCTCTCCCATGGTTGAGAAGACTCCATGGCAATACCCAACCGGAACTCCTCATGAGCCCTATCCGGCGGACGTCCCCCGCTTGGATCATCCTGATGTCGCTCCCAGAGTCAACACCATGGCATTCCAACTGGCATTCTCACGTAGGATGAACCCAGCGGATGTCCAAACCAACACACGTCAACTGGCCAGTGACCAAACAATTTTCACAAAATCAAGCAATATGCATACAAGCACACAATCACACAATGTCATAACCACATAATCCAACCACAACCTTCCACTAGGTGTGGTGGAGCACACAAGGGCTAAACCCCAGTTCCAATGGTTACCTCAATACCGAGCCCATGCTCCAAACGTAAGCTCCAAGCTTACCCGCTTCCAAAGCGTCCAAAAGAGGCAACCTAGATAATCCACAACATGATTATCAATACAATTCCAATGTCAACCATTCATTTACACAATTAATCATCATTTAAATCACCTAAGCCAAAGGCTATTTTTCCATACCATTTTACTTCAAACTCTTTTATAGGTTAATTTACCAATTACACCATGAATCACACATTCTTTCTTCTCTTCCACTTTACCACACTATGCCATCATCCAATTAAACATCATTTTATATCATTCAACTTCCATTACACAACCTTTACATCATTTTTCCTCAAATTTTCATCATGGTTCGAATTCCTCAAAGATTGGTTCTACAAGGTTTTCAATTCCATTTTAACACACACACTAATCATGTAATCATATTATCAACCTAAACCAATGGTCCACCATTCAATTATTCAATTACACCACATACCAATTTTCATGAAAATTCCTCAAATTTTCCTAAGTTAAAAACCTAACTTTTTCACCAAAAATTATCATAGCATTTCTAGCTTTCATGCATCATTCTAAGGCATTTTCATCTAATAGCATTTTTCCATTTGGGCTCTCTATCATCACACATCTAGAATCAAAGATTCAAAGCATAATTTCTAGATCTACAAAATCAACCACAAAAATACCACAAATATACTCACCATCAATGTGTTGTATGAACACCACCAAGGCTCCATCAATCCAAAGGAGATCCAAAAACTCCAAAAACTCCAAAAACTCCAAGAACACCTAAGGGTTCGAATCGTCCTTTTACCCAAAAACGCAGCAATGGGGGGGGTTTCATGGCTTGTAAGTGTTACCAATGGATTTAGAAGGTTGTTTACAATAGATTTCAACACCAAAATCAAAGGATTTGGTGAAGAAATGAAGAATTGGTGAGGAAGAAGAAGAAATGGTGGGTTTGGTTCATGTTTTTGCAAATGAAACAGGGAACCCACGGGAAGGAGAAGGAAAAGAGAGGAAGAGAGGCGCGTGGGAAAGAGGTGGGGGAAAAGCTAGGTGACTTCGGTCACACGGGTCCCACACGCGATCTAACTTTAACTCCGATAAAAATTATGATCACAAATTCTTAATCTACATATTTTTCCAGTCCATGTCATATTTTTCTTTCCTCAAAATACTCATAAAAATTTCACACTTATCGGTACACTCGTACCGCAGTATTTATCACTTAAAAATCACTATTCACAATTTTTCCCAAATTTGCCTATTCACTCAATTTTCCGCGCTGATTCCATTTCCAGCATTATTTTTGTCATTTGAAATCTCTAACTCCATTTTTCATGCCTCGGAACACACGTTTTTGGCAATTTACCATTTTGCCCTTTTAGCCCATTTTGGCCCTAATTCTCGGATTTTCACTAATCCTTCCCTCTTAAACACATATTTCATCAAATAATTTCACATTTAGGTGTTATATTTATCAAAAACAAAAATAATTTATTCTTATATTAGATTATGAGCGGGTTTAAGCATTGATTTAAATTTTCTTTAAAAAAAAATTTTCCCCCGTCACTAAATGTGCGGACATAAATTTTTTTTACTGGGTCCGCCACTGAATTTAGGTATCCATTTTGTGGATTTTGATGCTAATATTAGTGATTGTTGTAGCTTAGCTTCAGCTGTGTTCTAATTTTATCTTTGTAATCCTTCTGGAATTACACCCCAATGAAGATTTCCTTACACAGAAATTGCTCCTGTTACTTTTACTCTAATTCCGAGTTCATGGATAGTTGATTTTTTTAAGAATTTGACAGTGGTGATGTGAGAAATAATTGAAAGTAAAAACAATTAGAAATCTAACATTTTGTTATATTGGTAATATGAAAAGGGTTGAAAAGTTAGGTAAGAAATTATAAATTCCTTACAGGTAGTTGAATACTGATGGTGTTATAATATCTGAATTGTTCCAATAAGTATGATGCTTTGCAAAACCAGTGGCCAGTTGTTATCTCTGAATGGCTGGGGATTAACTCTGTACATTTCTCTTATGACTATTTGCAACTCATGTTTGAAGTATGCTCCTTGATAATGTTATGTAATCTACATTTCCTTTATAATATTTCTTCTTAATCTTTGATTTCAGTTTATTGTTATTAAGTTTTTAATCCTATGATTCTTGGCAGATGGAGTCAATTCAGCAGAATTATAAGGATAATTTCATGGAGCATGCATCTAGTGGTTCTCCAAGTTCTCATGAATTGGGTAAAAGAAAAAATTATAAAATGGCCCCTGGCACATCAAGTTCTCATGAATCTGGGAAGAACAATCGGTTGTTTTCAGCACCAACTAGCAAATCTTGGTCTTCTCTTGCACCCAGTGATATAATAAAACTTTTGAGAGGTGGAATTAGACTTACCAGAGCCAAAAGTCAAGATATATTCTGGGAAGCTGTTTGGCCCCGCCTACTGGCAAGAGGTTGGCACTCTGAACAACCAAAGAATCAAGGCTATGTCAACTCCACAGATTATCTGGTTTTTCTTATGCCCGGTGTTGAGAAATTTTCAAGGAGAAGACTTGTTAGAGGTGATCATTACTTTGATTCTGTTAGTGATGTCTTGAGCAAAGTGGTAGCTGAACCAAATCTTCTTGAGCTTGAAGAAGAAAATAAAGTTGGTAACTGCAATGAAGATAATCAATACAGTCGGAGACCAAGATCAGGTCATTCTGATGATGCAGATGCAATTCTTCCCATTAAAAAGAGGAGATTTACTGCTTGTGCCATGGCAGAGTCAAGCCACGTCATTGAGAAATCCACAGGAGGCTTGGGATCAGCAGAAGAACTGGCATTATCTAAGCCTGAAAATGGTGAAATGATGGCAATGGTGGAGGAAGATGGGCAGGGAAATGATCCATCTATGGGACAGCCACCTAATATAAATATAAATCCCAGGAGGCAGAGCACAAGAAACCGATGTTTGACTATTAGAGCATTGGAATTTGTAGGAAATGAATTCTTGAACGTGCAAAGGAGACAGAAAAGGAAAGACATCCAGATAAATACGGATGCTTTCAGTCCTTGTCCTTGCCGCAAGAAGCGTACAAAAAGGCAAAACAATGATGCGTCCTCGTCATAGTTCATATCATGGGACAACACTTTAGTTTTAGTAGAAGAAACCACCAGATTAAATTAAAGAGTAGTGTTTCACCAAAAAAAAAAATTAAAGAGTAGTGATAGATTGTACTGATGTATGTTTCTCCTCTCTGACTTGCAAATTGCATTCTAAGAGTCGATATTGTACAGATTGTTGCCTTAAGAGAATATTTATGAGATCAATCTTTTTATTTTAAAATTGAACTTTGATTGTTTGTTTGTGTTCTTATTTCTTACAATGTTAAACATGTCATCGGTTTTAATTTTAAGGGTAAGTGGAAATTATGTTAAGCTTTATGAAACGACCACAAGGTTCATTAAAAATTGAAAAAGAAATATAGAAACAAGATTTTTCAAAGGCGGGTACAATTTGGGTGCAATCCATCACAGAAAAAATGCGACACGATTCCCCCTGAAATGGGATGTGAAATGAAAATGATATATGAATCACGAGGCTAGTAGAGAGAGAATGGGATTTAGGTCAAAAGAAGAGAGAGAGAAAGAAATTAAAAGCGATGGAGAAGAGAGAGGGAGGATATGCAGCGACCGAGATTACCCTATGCGTTAAAGTTGGGGAGATATATTTGTAAGATTCCATTATAAACATTTTATTTTATTTTATTTTTGAAAAAAAGAAGTATTCAATTAATAAAAGTAAAAGTAAAAGTAAGAGGGGAAAGAAAAAAAACTGCACTGACACATGGAGTGAATAATGAATGGGATGGTTTCAATTTTCAATCTTTTGAAAGAAAGTGTTTAGGGTTAAGAGAAGAGAAAAAGAATAAAGGATTGCATTTCATTTTCATTTCGAAGTCCCAAAAAACTTGAAGCCATGGCGATGGCCCTTTCGAACTCGATGAGGCAGAGACGCTCTCAGCCTTCTGATTCGGCGCCATCTCAGCCGTACACGAAGCTCGACAAGCCCCAGAAATCGGACGGCGAAGACAAAGGGTTGGGGTGGTTGTTGCCGTTTCTGGCTTTGGGATTTTTGAGGTACACGAGTGCAACCTCCAACATCATCCACGATTGTGACGAGGTTTTCAATTACTGGGAACCCCTTCATTACCTTCTCTACAAAAATGGCTTCCAGACATGGGAATATAGGTACACACACAATGTTCATTCATTTTTTATTTTTATTTTTATTTTTTATCTTTTTCTGATGCTGTTTTTGTATTCAAGTTAATAATGGGGTTGTGTTGTATTTTACTATTTTTCTTTTTATTATTGGTTGGGAAGCTTTTGGGGTTCATTTTTGAAAAGATGGGTGGCTGTTTCTTTGCTAGCACAAGTATGTCAACTTTGGTTTCTTTTTTTTCTTTTTTCTTTTTTCAATATGCTTTCTTATGGTTATCCTTGTTCTCTTGTCATTTATACATACCTGCCTTGATGATAATTCTCAACCTCACCCAAACACAAACCCTTTTAAGACATATAAGCAAATTGGCATGTAAATAAAGGTTGACCAAGTATTATGTATTTCCAGATTCAGTATATGTGGAGCTCAGTTTTGCTAATGTTCTTCTTTATCAATTGTCTGTTTTCTCTAGGTTTCTTGCCAAGTTCGTTTTCTATGTACGCAATGTCTCTTGCATCAGGTTTATTTCTTCTTGATAGACCTGCTTCAGCAGTTGCTGTTGCTGCTATTGGTGTAATACTTGGCTAGCCATTCTCAATATTGGCTTTCCTTCCGGTGACACTTTATTCTTTATCTAGAAAACTCAAACAGGCATTCATTGCTGGGGCTGTCACATCAGTTATTCTCCTTGTAAGTCAGATTTTTTTTTCTCACATTGACCTTCTTTGGCCTGTAAATTATGCCTATACCATCTAATGTTGTATATAGTATATAGTTGTGCTTACATCTTATTATGTTGTTAAATGTCATATCCTTTACAATGGTAGCATATTTTAATTTTTTACAGGCATTGTCAATAGTTATTGACTTTTACTATTATGGAAAGTTGACTTCATCTGTCTTGAATCTTTTAATATACAACGTAGCTGGAGGCGGGGAAAGCCATCTGTACGGGACTGAAGGGCTTCTTTTTTATCTGAGGAATGGATTTAACAATTTCAACTTTTGTTTTGTTCTTGCTCTTCTGTTCTTGGGAATTTTGCCTATTGCAAAGAAGAAATATGCACCAGACCTACTGATTGTGATATCTCCGTTGTATATTTGGCTGGGGTTTATGTCTTTGCAGCCACATAAAGAAGAAAGGTTTGGCAAAAAGTTTACCTGGTCTTCTGTTTCAAATTTAATCGTACTATCTTATTTGAGGCAAACATGTTCTTTACTCTTGCACAATGCACACACCATGTCTATCATTATATTTTTATGTTATGACATAGAAATCAACACTAACTTTGGTTTATACAAATCTAACTACATTCTATTTTTGGTAATCTCCAATGCGCACCTATATATTAAATTAGAGCACACTCTTTTGAGAGTGGTTTGATCTCTTAATCTACTCTCCTTTAAAGAATGACATATCATTCTTAACTTCTATTCTTTAAAATTTTAAATTCTAATTCTTTTGAAATAATTATGCTTATGATCTTTTTTTGCTTTTTTTAATCTATAGCTTTTAGGTTCTACCTTAATCGTGCATATACCCATTATAAATTTAAACATTTTTTCTCTTTATATATTTATTCTTTCAAAATTTACTTATATTTAAAAATACCCACGCGATGCATGGGATTATTGTTAGGATTGCGTCATTTAGGAATGAGAGTTTAGTTAGTTCAGTTTAGGTTTAGAAAGACAGGAATTGTCTTTGAATTGGTGCACTCACCTATAGTTAAGAAACCTGGAACCTCATTAATTGATTATTTAAAAGGTCAGAATAATACGTGTCATTCCTTAAAGCAAAATAGACCTAGAAGATTAAACTACTATCGAGATTGTGTAATTTTAGAGTGTGACTAGTGAGATTTGAGGATATTAATTAATGTAAAAAAGATTAAATTGAAGTATTTTGAAAGTCTAAAGCAATAAAAAATTTGGGTTATAAAATTTATTTTAAGAATAAAAGTTTTAAAAATTATTTTGAGAATATAAATAATTGAAAATAAAAGATTAATGTAAAACAATTTTAAAATAATTTATAATTAAATAGTATTAAGTAAAAAATTAAGTATATGTTATGTTGAAGGGATATAGAGACGTCTAGTTAGAGACTAGTATGTTGATCTTGAATTTAGGAACTCTCTCATATATTGATAGGTTATATATTTTTGAATGTGGGAGATTAATTTGTTTTAGGAATACGAGCGTCAGCCAAAGCGAGGATGTGTGTGCATAGTGATAACATAACAGTAAATAGAGAGATAATGTTCATACTTGTAGGCTTTACCTTTAATTTATAGAGTTTGCACATGGGTAATGGAATTCTGGACATTGCCTGTGTCCAAGTACATAGCTGTCGTAATAGGATTCGCAATAATTAACAATCCTTTCCTTTATTTGCCTTAATTTTTTTCTTTCCGTTATTATTTCTTGAACCTTCTAGAATATGAGCCTTTTACATGGGCCCATAACAATAGTAAATTACCTAGAAATTTATTGTTTGAGGAATTTTTTAAGTGCTAACAGAGTACCAAATTAGATACTTTCTTTTCCTAAAAGGGAATTTTTTTAACTCATTTAAAAACCATCATCTTTACCTTTATTTCCTTCTAAATCCCAACTTTTTACCCAAATTTTGTTCATTGTTTGGATGAAAAATAAATCTGAATTCTCAACCCCGTTTAGTGGGTCCTTAAGCTTTCAGAAATTGATTGAGCAATTGAATAAAATATAATATCCTCCATTTTCTAATGCAAAATTATGGTTGTTTGCAATATTACACACACTACATATTTATGATTGGGCATTTGTATGGCTGGGACTTGGGGGATTGTAAATTAGGATCCACTTTGTGTAGTTTTTTTTTTTTTTTTTTTTTTGGTAATCAGTTTTTTTTTTTTAATTAAGTCCAAATTGGGTAATCATTTGATATTATATAACATTGTTTTGATAACTTAATTACCTGCTATATACGACAAATAACAAGATTATGGCAGGAAATTTTTCTATATTACCATTTAATTTATGTTTTGGATTTCAAATAATTATTATTGTAGTTGACTTTTTAAAAAAAGTATTTATCATTTCAAATATTTATTATTTCAATACCAAAACGACATCCTTTTGGAATTAAATGTAAATAACTCTGCATTAATTGCAGAAATATTTTTCCGTTTTTTTAATTAATAGAGAAGAATCCATTTACAAATTATAGTGTGTACTCCCAAAAATACCCAAAAGTACATTGTAAAAATTTAGAAATATCACCGTCCCAATCCATTTACTTTTATTATTTTTGGGCTTGGCCCGTTAGACCTTTTATTATTTTTGGGCTTGGCCCGTTAGACCTTTCTGTATTCTATAAATAGAGTACTCTTGTACGGTTTTATTCACAATTCAAAAATATTTCAAATACCTTTTTCAAGCATGTGTTTCGACCAGGTTCTCTTCCTTTCCCTTCTTCCTCTACGTTAACGTCTTTGATGTGCTTGTAATGTGGGTGCACTTAATCTTCATGTCAATGACTGTTCTTGTTATCTTGTGTTTTCCATGATTTCCTTTACTCTTCCTCGGTTACATGTCTGAGTCAGTTTGTTCTGTATTCATCTCCAAGCGCTTTGATTATGAACTTGCATACAAGTGGATCTGGGGTTGGATATGTTGTTGTCGGTTGGTAATCAAAATTCTTCGCCTGTATATTATTTTACACAAAGGGTTTTTATTTTTTATTCCTAAGATTGCATATATGGTGGTCATTGTTTGTTGTGATTGTTCTGATGCTGTGTCAGCCGTTGAAGAATGTTTGTCTTGGAGAAGGAGTTGACAAATCTTGCTTTTCTGGCAAAGAAAATTAATAGCTGTTTTATGTGGGTGATTTAGGCAGTGGCGGACCCACTGTGGTCATAAACTTTTCAGTTTTTTGTTTCCTTCTTGGTTTGCATATTCTTATTTGTCTCTTGATTCAATATACATATTAGGAGTAAATACTATTTTAAGTCCCTAGCAAAAAACATGATCCCATTTTAGTCCCTTACAAAAAAAAATTAATCTCGAGAGTCCCTAAAAAATTTAAAGTTGATCAATTTAGTTAAAATCTTGGTCTCTCACAAATTCAAAAATGACCTACATTAGTCCCTCAAAAAGACCAAAAATAATTTATTCTTATATTAGATTATGAGCGGGTTTAAGCATTGATTTAAATTTTCTTTAAAAAAAAATTATGATCCCCCGTCACTAAATGTGCGGACATAAATTTTTTTTACTGGGTCCGCCACTGAATTTAGGTATCCATTTTGTGGATTTTGATGCTAATATTAGTGATTGTTGTAGCTTAGCTTCAGCTGTGTTCTAATTTTATCTTTGTAATCCTTCTGGAATTACACCCCAATGAAGATTTCCTTACACAGAAATTGCTCCTGTTACTTTTACTCTAATTCCGAGTTCATGGATAGTTGATTTTTTTAAGAATTTGACAGTGGTGATGTGAGAAATAATTGAAAGTAAAAACAATTAGAAATCTAACATTTTGTTATATTGGTAATATGAAAAGGGTTGAAAAGTTAGGTAAGAAATTATAAATTCCTTACAGGTAGTTGAATACTGATGGTGTTATAATATCTGAATTGTTCCAATAAGTATGATGCTTTGCAAAACCAGTGGCCAGTTGTTATCTCTGAATGGCTGGGGATTAACTCTGTACATTTCTCTTATGACTATTTGCAACTCATGTTTGAAGTATGCTCCTTGATAATGTTATGTAATCTACATTTCCTTTATAATATTTCTTCTTAATCTTTGATTTCAGTTTATTGTTATTAAGTTTTTAATCCTATGATTCTTGGCAGATGGAGTCAATTCAGCAGAATTATAAGGATAATTTCATGGAGCATGCATCTAGTGGTTCTCCAAGTTCTCATGAATTGGGTAAAAGAAAAAATTATAAAATGGCCCCTGGCACATCAAGTTCTCATGAATCTGGGAAGAACAATCGGTTGTTTTCAGCACCAACTAGCAAATCTTGGTCTTCTCTTGCACCCAGTGATATAATAAAACTTTTGAGAGGTGGAATTAGACTTACCAGAGCCAAAAGTCAAGATATATTCTGGGAAGCTGTTTGGCCCCGCCTACTGGCAAGAGGTTGGCACTCTGAACAACCAAAGAATCAAGGCTATGTCAACTCCACAGATTATCTGGTTTTTCTTATGCCCGGTGTTGAGAAATTTTCAAGGAGAAGACTTGTTAGAGGTGATCATTACTTTGATTCTGTTAGTGATGTCTTGAGCAAAGTGGTAGCTGAACCAAATCTTCTTGAGCTTGAAGAAGAAAATAAAGTTGGTAACTGCAATGAAGATAATCAATACAGTCGGAGACCAAGATCAGGTCATTCTGATGATGCAGATGCAATTCTTCCCATTAAAAAGAGGAGATTTACTGCTTGTGCCATGGCAGAGTCAAGCCACGTCATTGAGAAATCCACAGGAGGCTTGGGATCAGCAGAAGAACTGGCATTATCTAAGCCTGAAAATGGTGAAATGATGGCAATGGTGGAGGAAGATGGGCAGGGAAATGATCCATCTATGGGACAGCCACCTAATATAAATATAAATCCCAGGAGGCAGAGCACAAGAAACCGATGTTTGACTATTAGAGCATTGGAATTTGTAGGAAATGAATTCTTGAACGTGCAAAGGAGACAGAAAAGGAAAGACATCCAGATAAATACGGATGCTTTCAGTCCTTGTCCTTGCCGCAAGAAGCGTACAAAAAGGCAAAACAATGATGCGTCCTCGTCATAGTTCAGATCATGGGACAACACTTTAGTTTTAGTAGAAGAAACCACCAGATTAAATTAAAGAGTAGTGTTTCACCAAAAAAAAAAAAAAAATTAAAGAGTAGTGATAGATTATACTGATGTATGTTTCTCCTCTCTGACTTGCAAATTGCATTCTAAGAGTCGATATTGTACAGATTGTTGCCTTAAGAGAATATTTATGAGATCAATCTTTTTATTTTAAAATTGAACTTTGATTGTTTGTTTGTGTTCTTATTTCTTACAATGTTAAACATGTCATCGGTTTTAATTTTAAGGGTAAGTGGAAATTATGTTAAGCTTTATGAAACGACCACAAGGTTCATTAAAAATTGAAAAAGAAATATAGAAACAAGATTTTTCAAAGGCGGGTACAATTTGGGTGCAATCCATCACAGAAAAAATGCGACACGATTCCCCCTGAAATGGGATGTGAAATGAAAATGATATATGAATCACGAGGCTAGTAGAGAGAGAATGGGATTTAGGTCAAAAGAAGAGAGAGAGAAAGAAATTAAAAGCGATGGAGAAGAGAGAGGGAGGATATGCAGCGACCGAGATTACCCTATGCGTTAAAGTTGGGGAGATATATTTGTAAGATTCCATTATAAACATTTTATTTTATTTTATTTTTGAAAAAAAGAAGTATTCAATTAATAAAAGTAAAAGTAAAAGTAAGAGGGGAAAGAAAAAAAACTGCACTGACACATGGAGTGAATAATGAATGGGATGGTTTCAATTTTCAATCTTTTGAAAGAAAGTGTTTAGGGTTAAGAGAAGAGAAAAAGAATAAAGGATTGCATTTCATTTTCATTTCGAAGTCCCAAAAAACTTGAAGCCATGGCGATGGCCCTTTCGAACTCGATGAGGCAGAGACGCTCTCAGCCTTCTGATTCGGCGCCATCTCAGCCGTACACGAAGCTCGACAAGCCCCAGAAATCGGACGGCGAAGACAAAGGGTTGGGGTGGTTGTTGCCGTTTCTGGCTTTGGGATTTTTGAGGTACACGAGTGCAACCTCCAACATCATCCACGATTGTGACGAGGTTTTCAATTACTGGGAACCCCTTCATTACCTTCTCTACAAAAATGGCTTCCAGACATGGGAATATAGGTACACACACAATGTTCATTCATTTTTTATTTTTATTTTTATTTTTTATCTTTTTCTGATGCTGTTTTTGTATTCAAGTTAATAATGGGGTTGTGTTGTATTTTACTATTTTTCTTTTTATTATTGGTTGGGAAGCTTTTGGGGTTCATTTTTGAAAAGATGGGTGGCTGTTTCTTTGCTAGCACAAGTATGTCAACTTTGGTTTCTTTTTTTTCTTTTTTCTTTTTTCAATATGCTTTCTTATGGTTATCCTTGTTCTCTTGTCATTTATACATACCTGCCTTGATGATAATTCTCAACCTCACCCAAACACAAACCCTTTTAAGACATATAAGCAAATTGGCATGTAAATAAAGGTTGACCAAGTATTATGTATTTCCAGATTCAGTATATGTGGAGCTCAGTTTTGCTAATGTTCTTCTTTATCAATTGTCTGTTTTCTCTAGGTTTCTTGCCAAGTTCGTTTTCTATGTACGCAATGTCTCTTGCATCAGGTTTATTTCTTCTTGATAGACCTGCTTCAGCAGTTGCTGTTGCTGCTATTGGTGTAATACTTGGCTGGCCATTCTCAATATTGGCTTTCCTTCCGGTGACTTTATTCTTTATCTAGAAAACTCAAACAGGCATTCATTGCTGGGGCTGTCACATCAGTTATTCTCCTTGTAAGTCTTTTTTTTTCTCACATTGACCTTCTTTGGCCTGTAAATTATGCCTATACCATCTAATGTTGTATATAGTATATAGTTGTGCTTACATCTTATTATGTTGTTAAATGTATGATATTGTTAATTGATTATGATTTGTAAGCGCAGTTACAATCACAGTAATTGGGTTAATACGAACATCAAATTTTCAAAATTTACACTTTGGTAATCGATTACCAGTGGGTGGTAATCGATTACCACCTGTCAAAAATGAGGCAGTAGCCAATTTTTCACATCCTCTGTTCTGGTAATCGATTACCAACTTTGGGTAATCGATTACCTCACATGGTAATCGATTACCAAAGCTCAGTAATCGATTACCAGTGAAGACAGTAGCCAATTTTCGTCCCCTGTTGCATGGTAATCGATTACCATGCTTGGGTAATCGATTACTATGCAGTAAAAGTGACAGATTACAGCATTTTAAGCCCAAGAAGGGTTGTGTAATCCATCCCTAACACCCTTAGTACTCCACACAACACTTAAACATACTCTAATTTAGGCTCTAGGCCCTTCAAACATGCATTTTCATTCAATTATGTATCATATACAAAGTCTTTAACATAATGGCCATTTACATCAAATATGGTCCATTTTACAACATATTCACCAAAGCTTCTAATACAATGAATGTGGATTTCAGTTTAAATGGACAAGTCCCATGCTCACTCAAATATACAATAATTTCCAAGGTTATACATATACATCAATTTGAAAGACTTAGCATGTAGTCATGAACATACAAGCATGGCATTTTCAACATGCACAAGTTCATGGCCTAAGTCTAAAGCATAAAACATATGCAAGATGTGTCCCAACCAAGTCCTCAACATGCTGTGCCTCCAATATGCACCTCATGCTCCACTCTTCCAGGCTCAACCTGACCTGAAATGATGCCCCAAAACACGGGGTGAGATATATAAATTTATCTCAGTAAACCAAGGGCCCTGGAGGTTTCTCCACCCCATGGCTCACTCAATGTGCAAATATAACATCAGGTCAATATGCAAGCAATGTGGACGTTGGAGGACATCGGTGCATGGATTGCATGGCTTTTTGGAGGAGTTTATGGAGTGCACATAGCATACCATTAGTATTTTGAGACTTAGGTCATGAACAAATTGCATGATGTCATATCCATGCTTTTGTTAGTGTTCATGGTCATATGCTAAGTCTTGATATGTTTTATTATTCATGGCTTGGATAACTGTATATTTTGAGTGAGCATGGGACTTGTCCATTGCCACATTCATAGCCTTGAAGTCTTAATGAGTTATGTTGTAAAAATGGTCCATATTGCATGTAAATGGCCATTATTTTGAGAATGATGTAATTGATGATAAACTTAAGGGAAATGCATGATGGAAGGGCCTAGAGCCTACATTAGGACATGATTATGTGTTATGTGGAGTACCAAGGGGTTAGGGATGGATTACACACCCTTTTTGGGGCTCAAAACAGCTGTAATCTGTCATTTTGCTGCATAGTAATCGATTACCCAAGCATGGTAATCGATTACCATGCAACAGGGGACGAAAAATTAGCTACTGTCTGCACTGGTAATCGATTACTGGCCTTTGGTAATCGATTACCATGTGTGGTAATCGATTACCCTGAGTTGGTAATCGATTACCAGAACAGAGGAATTGAAAAATTGGCTACTGCCTCATTTTTGACTGGTGGTAATCGATTACCACCCACTGGTAATCGATTACCACAGTGTAATCTTCGAAAATTCAGTTTTTTCTAGACTAAAAGAAAGGGGTATAACTTGATGGGTAGAACTCCAAATGATGCGTGGTTTGAAACCACACGTAGACAATGTTAAGGACCTTAACTTGGTAAATTTTGAGAGTAAGATGGTGAGTTTAAATGAATTGAAATAAAAGGAAGATTTATGATGTTAGAAAGTGTATGATTCCGCAAATGGCATTTACAATTATATTGTGGTTTTAATTGATTACGGAGAAGGTATTTATGAAAAAGAAAAGGAATATGTTAAAAGAAAAATTTGCCCGTAATTTAATTAATCTAATCACTGTGATTGTAACTGCGCTTAATATCATAATCAATGTTAACAATACCGGTGTACAACGGGCTGTTACATTTTATGGTATCAGAGCAGTTTTGTTTAGGGAACTCTGATTGTTTGTGTATGTTGTATCTTGTGTGTCATAGCTATCTGTGAACTATTTATGATTAATGTATATGTGATTCCTCAGTGTAACGCCCTCCCTTGTATGCATCCAAGAGAGTCGTTTGCTAAGCGGAATTAGAGTCGTTAACGTCACATGAGCTAACAAAGCAGTAAACAAATCCATATAAAAATTTTCAACACTTAAATTCTTTTCATAAAGGTTTTCCAAAATAGCTGCTGTTCGCAAAAGTTCCCGCTAACATAAACATGATGAAGAGTACAGTCATCCAAAAGTACCAAAACATTAATCATTACAGTTATCCAGTTTAAACAAACAGCAACAATGGTAATCCACGCATCAGCAATCAACAGCAAACATCATGTCTTCAAGTGCTTTTATGTCCTCCTGCCATTTAGGAAAATAGCAGCCCCGAAGGGGTGAGAATAATCCCAGTAGTGTGGCAATAAAACCAGCAATATAACAGTATTAACTAGGCACAAAATCATAAACAGTCACTTCAACATATACTTGTTCCTTTTCATTTGATCATATTCATATATTGCGTATATAACGCCTTTCCTTTGCGCTTTTAGCACCGTCGTGCGCGCACTTCACAGTGGAATCAAATATACCCTTGGCACCTGAGCTCCATGTGGATTCCATCTGTGGGCCTATGCGGACTGATGCCAAGTGTCCCATACCCCGGTACCTTGGGGATGCCTATATGATGCTTGCTCAAACACATGGTCCTGTACATAACTATTCTAGAACAAGGCCTATATGATCATGATATATGTATGTCATGCTATGCTTTCACACACAAAGCGTAAAAATGCGGTATAATGTAAGATGCATGCTTATATACCTTTCATATGCGTTATGCTGCCACATAACGTCTTATCTCATAGTCATATAGTCATCACGGCACATTTTGGCAGTTTCCTTTCATTATAATGGAACTTAATATTTTTACGGCATATGGAGCATCATGTTACAATTCTATACCAGTAGTCAATAGTTACATTAGGCATCATCGCCTGACACTTACCTTAGCTTCCCTTAAATATTACCAACGGCAGCGAAATATTCTCACTTCTTAAGCGCACCTAAATCAATTAAAACTAATCATTTACAGTGGCTATTTACAGCAGAACAGAGGGCATACAGCAGTGGCTTACAGCAGCCAAAACAGTGAGCATTTACAGCAGCAAAACAGTGAACATACAGTAGCAAAACAGTGAGCATACAGCAGTGTTTACAGCAGCCAAAACAGTGGACATACAGCAGCAAAACAGTGAGCATACAGCAGCAAAACAGTGAGCATACAGCAGTGTTTACAGCAGCCAAAACAGTGGACATACAGCAGCAAAACAGTGAGCATACAGCAGTGTTTACAGCAGCCAAAACAGTGAGCATACAGCAGCCAAAACAGTGACGTTTTAAACGTTTTCAAAACAGAAACAGTGGCGTTTTTAAAACAGAAACAGTGGCATTTTTAAAACAGAAACAGTGGCACTTTGAACTTCCAAAACAGAGGCAAACAGTGGCATTACATGGCTAAAACAGTGGCATTTTAAGCATGGAAACAGTGGCATTTTATGAGTATAAACAGTGGTATTTCATGTAGGAAAACAGTGGCTTAAGGGCACTAAAACAGTGACATACATGTGCAGAAACAGTGGCTTAAAATGTGCAGAAACAGTGGCTTAAAATGTGCAGAAACAGTGGCTTTTAAGTGCAGAAACAGTGGCTTTTATTGTGCAGAAACAGTGGCACTTTAGGTGCAGAAACAGTGGCATTTTAGGTGATTTTGATGAACCGAAACAGTGGGCATACATCTTCAAAACAGTGGCATAAAATGTGATTTTGAGGGACCGAAACAGTGGCATTTTATCTACCAAAACAGTGGCACATACATAAGAAAACAGTGGCATATCTTAAGCATTTTTATGCATACAATTCACCATGCAATAGCTCCATTTACCATGCTCATACTTGAATCCCAAAACCACACATACTCAAAGAGACATTTAAGCACACATACATGGTTATACTAAGAAGGAATTCAAGTTCAAGGCTTACCTCTTGTAGCACACTCTTCACCACACCCTTCTAGTTCTACTTCACAACAAGTCCTAGCTTCCTATGTGATCTATGCGCAACAAGGGGATGATGAGCAAGTTTGGACAGTTTCAAGGTTGAAGACAAGGCAGTACAGTGAGGGAATGTGAGTGGTCTAAGGCAAAGTCTTTCTTTCTCCAAAGTTCCTATGCTACACGGTTAAGAGAGGGAGGAGGTGAGGAAAGAAAATTTGCTGAATGTAAAGTGATGGCAGCCCTCCCTCATGCGCACATTATATAGAGAAAGTGAGGGGAAAAAGCTATGATTAACTATCATGAAAGATTCAGATTTTTATGAGATGATGGGGCTGCATAAAAGGCTGAAACAAGCAAGGTTTTGGCTTCTAAATTACTCTACTTACATGCAAAAGGGTGAGGGGATTTGTTCAGATTTAAGGGCTGTCCAAAATCAGAATTTTTCTCTGCCCAACAGCCATGGTTTGCGCACAAAGAGGTGTGGAAAGGGAGTGTCATGAGCACATGAGAGAGTTTTGCTAAGTCAACAAGTAAAGCACTAGGTGGCAGTCCAAAAAATCTGCACTTGTGCAGTCCTTGGTGCGCAAATGATGAGGGGAAAAGGTTCATCATGGGTGTAGATTTGTGACAGTCCAAACACTCATATAGGGGCTGTCCTTGTGCAGAAAATTTCTGCATAAAAAGCCAAGCCATGCGCATATATGATGAGGGGTGAGGGAGGTTCACTAAGTCCACAAGCTAGAGGGCTTTGTGGCAGCCAAGGATTCAGATTTATGGAGCTGCCCTCTGCACAAAAATGATGGGAATGCAGTCTCATGATGCATGTGGAAGGAGGAAGAGACTTGACTCATGAAGGGCTGCAAAAGCTTACCAAAAATCTGCACAATGCAGTCTCATGATGGAGAGTGAAAGTGGTTGTCCAAGTCAACAAGTTATGCAGTCTTGTGTCATAAAAAAATCTGCATTCAGCCCCTCCCATGTGCGCCCAAAAATGGAGATTTATGCAGCCTAATATCATGCTTAAAGGCACATGTGACTACCATGCAATAAATTAAAATCAAGTTATGCATAATCAAGGTGAGGTGGCGGTTTAATCAAGGGAAAAATGGCAGATTTACAAGGTCCTAATTACTCTCCTATGTGCGCATAAGTGAGTGGGAAATACCTTTGCCATGTGAGAGTTACTTGATGCACAAGACACCTTGGTTGGACAAGGCTTAGGGAGGATAAGGTTGGACACAACCTTGGGCTGAATTAGCTTGATCCAAGAGCCATCCTTGGGCCATAGGCCACACACACAAAGGGTCCAAACACACAAGTCCACTCACACACACTAGCCCTCTATCTAAGTCCAATGAACACTAAGGTCCTATAACACATACTCACATTACTTATATGATTTTAATAAATTCATATGCCTACATATACACCCTCCTATGATTTAATTTAATTAATTACCTTAGTCTTATCCAAGGAATAAAAATCAAACAATTCACAAGCCATAACACATAACACATAAACCATACATCCGAATTCTACACATGTACATATAGCATGTAGTACTTAGGTATTTTACTAGTTATACGGGATGTTACACTCAGTGTGGGTCTGATCAGCTCATTCCTTTGTGTTACATGTACAGATATCATGAGTAGGGCACGAGGTCGCCGTGGGGCACGTGGTGCAGGTCCTTTGCCACCGGATCCGGTCACTGCAGCACTGAATGCTCTGCAGGCGGAAACGGCTGCAAATAGGAATATGACTGAGAACCTGATGAAAGCAAATCAGGATATGATGCAGGCCTTTATGGCTGAGTTGAGGGCGGATAGAGGTCGTCCTAGGAGGGAAGATACACCTCCGCATACGGCTACGGTGACTCCTACACCGACGCCATCTGTTACTCCTCAACAGGGGGAGAGTGGGGCTAGTCACCACACTGGTGAGGCTAGTCATCATACTACTACGGATCCTAGTTATGTTCCTGATCCGTCATCTGTTGCCCAATCTACTGGGGCTGCTGGGCAAGTCATTGATAATGCTGATGATGAGCGTAGGCTCATATCTTTTAGGAAACATAAGCCACCCGCATTTATGGGGTCAAGGGACCCAAAGGAGGTCACTGCTTGGTTGAGGGGCATGGACAAGATTTTTCAGGTTATGAGATGCCAAGATCCGCAGAAGTTATTGTATTCTGTCTATATGCTGGAGGGTGATGCCCAAGAGTGGTGGGACAATGTGTCTCGCCCATTTATTATTCAGGGTGAGGTCCTTACTTGGACTATGTTTGAAGGATTATTCCATGAAGAATATTTTCCCCGCGATGTTCGGGAGGCTAAGCAAGGTGAATTCGATAATCTGGTACAGGGAGTGATGACTGTTGATGCCTATGTGGCGAGATTTAATGAACTTGTCAAGTTTGCTAACTATGGAGGAACTCTACCTACTCCGGAATTCTTGTCAGCTAAATTTCAAAGAGGGCTGAGTGAGAAGATTGCTAAGAGGATGTCAAATACCGCAGTGAGAAACTTTGCTGATTTGGTGACCCAGTGCAAAAGGGTCGAGACTGTCTATGGGAGGTATCCAAAAGCGGATAAGGTAAAAGAGCAAGAAATTAAGAGGACACCTGGTCCTTCTGGAAACATTAATAGAGGAGGCTTCAACAATAACAACAGGGGTAGGGGGTTGCATGTGAGGCAGCCTCCTGGTCAGTTCAAGAGGGGTGGAAATACTGGTGGGGGTAATGCTGTGAACAGATATCCTACCCCACAATGTGGGAAGTGTGGTAGATACCACAAAGGCGTGTGTGGTGCTGATCCGTCGGCTTGTTATAAATGTGGTCGGAATGGCCACTTTGCTAGAAATTGTCCATCTTCGTCGGGGCAGGCTGCGAATCTGCAGGCCTTGCCGCCAGCTACTACTACTACTGCTGCTCCTATTGCTGTTGTTCCTACTGTGGGACGAGTTTATACTACTAATGCGCAGCGTACTGAAAAGGCTCCGAACTTGGTTAAAGGTATAATTTTTCTCTCTAATGTTGATTTATCTGTGTTGTTTGATTCGGGAGCGACACATTCATTTGTGGCGGACTATGTGGCTAAGGCGCTGGACTTAAAGGTAACACGGATGGTTCCTCCGATGCGTATTACTACTGCTACAGGCGAGGTTAGTGAGTCGTCTTGGATTTGTGAAGATGTAAAGTTCACTTATTTAGGCAGGGGTTACACCATTGATTTAATTATCTTACCCCTGGCCTCTGTCAATTTAATTTTGGGGATGGATTGGTTGTCTCGGAACTGCGCAATGATTGATTGCTGCGGGAAGAGGTTGTTGTTATCTCACGAGAGGCCGTCTGTTTGTCCGTCTCTGTATTTGTCTGTAAGTCAAACGGTGAAAGCCTTGAAGGCTGGAGATTTGGGTTATGTCTTGTTGGGTGGATTGGTAGGCGACAAAAAGGAGGAGATTTCTGCTATACCAGTTGTTAATGAGTTTGAAGATGTATTTCCGGATGAGATACCGGAATTCCCACCAGAGAGAGATTGAATTCTCGATTGATTTATTGCCTGGTGTGGGGCCGATCTCCTTGGCTCCATACCGGATGTCGCCACTTGAGTTGGCTGAATTGAAGAAACATATTGAAGAACTGTCTGCGAAGAATTTTATCAGGCCGAGCGTGTCTCCGTGGGGAGCACCGGTGATATTTGTAAAGAAAAAGGATGGTAGCATGAGATTGTGCACTGACTACCGACAGCTGAATAAAGTGACTATTAAGAACCGGTACCCATTACCGCGTATTGATGATTTATTAGATCAGTTGAGGGGTGCCTGTGTATTTTCGAAGATTGATCTCCGGTCCGGATATCACCAGATTCGGATTAAACCGGAGGATGTACCTAAAACAGCTTTCCGATCCAGATATGGACATTTTGAGTATCAAGTTATTCCTTTCGGGCTTACTAATGCCCCGGCGGTGTTCATGGACTATATGAACCGCATTTTTAAACCGTATTTGGACCAGTTTGTAATTGTGTTCATTGATGACATTTTGATCTATTCTAAGAGTAAAGAGGAGCACGTCGACCATTTGAGGACTGTGTTGCAGGTGTTGAAGGACAAGAAACTATATGCTAAACCGTCTAAGTGTGAATTCTGGTTGTCTGAGGTGCAATTTTTGGGCCACGTTATTTCTGCAAGTGGTGTTGCAGTGGATCCAAGCAAGATTGAAGCGGTGAGTGACTGGGAAAGACCTAAGACTGTGACTGAGATTAGAAGTTTTCTGGGGCTTGCTGGCTATTATCGCCGATTTATTCAGGGATTTTCTGCAATGGTTCTACCGTTGACTCGATTGACACGAAAGGATACTCCTTTTGTGTGGACCCAGGAATGTGAGGATTGTTTTCTGCTACTGAAAGAGAAATTGACCACTGCTCCGGTGTTGACTTTACCTGATCCGGAGGGTGAGTTTGTATTATATTGTGATGCTTCTAAGAAAGGTTTAGGGAGCGTACTGATGCAGGAAGGAAAAGTGATTGCATATGCGTCTAGGCAGTTGAGGCCGCATGAAGAAAATTATCCGACGCACGACTTAGAATTGGCTGCTATTGTGTTTGCCTTGAAAATTTGGAGGCATTTTCTTTATGGGATGAAATTTGCTGTGTTCAGCGACCATAAAAGCTTGAAATATTTATTTGATCAGAAAGAGTTGAATATGAGACAGCGTAGATGGGTTGAATTTTTAAAAGATTATGACTTTGAGTTGAAATACCACCCGGGAAAGGCTAATGTTGTGGCAGATGCATTGAGTAGGAAGTCTGTGAATTTATCTCATATGATGATGTGGGACAATGAAGTGATTGAGCAATTCCGTGATATGAAAATAACGGATTTCTTTGCAGGAAGAATGTGTGATATGGAGTTGACTCGGATTGAAAACGAGCTGCACGAGAAGATTAAAGAGACTCAAATCAGAAATGAAAGTATAAAGTATTTGAAAGGCCAGAGTGGCATATCTGTTAATGAACAGGGACTATTGTTATATCAGGGCAGGATTGTTGTGCCCAAGGAACTTGCTGAGGAAGTTATGACTGAGGCCCATAAGGGTCAATATTCTATCCACCCAGGTGCCACAAAGATGTACCAAGATTTGAAAGTTAAGTTCTGGTGGCCTGGTATGAAAAGAGATGTTGCCGAGTACGTGTCTAAGTGCTTGGTTTGTCAAAAAGTGAAAATAGAGCATCAGAAACCTGCTGGATTACTTCAGCCGCTGGATATACCTGAATGGAAATGGGAAAGTATTTCTATGGATTTTGTTGTTGGATTGCCGAGAACTCAAGCTGGTTATGATTCGATTTGGGTTATTGTGGACCGACTTACGAAGTCTGCACATTTTCTACCAGTACGAGTGGATTACACTACGGAAAAGTTGGCAACACTTTATGTGAAGGAGATTGTTAGACTCCATGGGATACCGATTAGCATTGTGAGTGATCGGGACCCGAAATTTACTTCACGATTTTGGGGATCTTTGCAGCAGGCTTTTGGCACTCAGCTTCGACTGAGCACTGCTTATCACCCGCAGACTGATGGTCAGACTGAGAGGACCATACAGACACTTGAGGATATGTTGAGAGCTTGCACACTGGAACAGGGTAATGCTTGGGATAAGTACTTACCACTGGTGGAATTTTCTTATAATAACAGTTTTCATTCCAGTCTGGGTATGGCACCATACGAGGTTTTATATGGCAGGAGGTGTCGTACGCCCACTTGTTGGACTGAGGTAGGCGATAAAGAAAGATTTGGTCCGGATTTTGTGCAGGAAACGACAGTGCAGATTGAAATGATCAGAGAAAAGTTGAAACAGGCACAGAATCGGCAGAAAAGTTATTATGACAATAAGCATAGACCGCTGGAATTTGAGGAAGGTGACCATGTTTTCGTACGTTTGTCGCCGGTCACAGGTGTTGGCCGTGCGTTGGGTGTGAGGAAGCTGAGTCCACGATTCATCGGGCCATATCAGATTATGAAAAGAGTAGGATTGGTGGCCTATCAGCTTGCCTTACCCCCTCAGTTGTCTAATTTACATGATGTCTTTCATGTGTCGCAGTTGCGACGTTATGTTCCGGATGAGTCACATGTGGTGATGCCGGATAATATTGAAATCAGGGAGAACTTGAAGACTCCCATCGGTCCGATTGCAGTATTGGACCGCAGTGAAAAGCGATTGAGGAGTAAAGTGATTCCCATGCTGAAGATTCAGTGGGAAGGCCGCACACCTGAGGAGGCTACTTGGGAGCGGGAGGACGAGATTCTCCGGCTGTATCCTGAGTTAGTGAGCAGGTATGATTTAATTTTGCGGACAAAATTTCAAAAAGGTGGGGTGAATATAACACCTCAAATATTTAAATGTGTATTTTAATGATATATTGAGAAATGAAGGTTGATGGATTAGTGAAAATCCAAGTATTATGGCCAAAAGGGGCAAAAGGGCAAAATTGTAAATTGCCAACCGTGTGTTAAGAGGCTTAAATATTGAGTTAGAGATTTCAAATGACAAAAGTAAGGTTGGAAATGGAATCAGGGCGAAAAATTGAGTAAATAGGCAAATTTGAGAAAAATCGATGAATAGTGATTTTTAAGTGTTAAAATACTGAGTTGTGAGTGTACCAATAGGTGTGAAATTTTTATCAGTATTTTGGAGAAATAAAAATATGTCATGGACTGGAAAAATATTTAGATTAAGGATTGGTGATCGGAATTTTTATCGGAGTGAAAGTTAGATCGCGTGTGGGACCCGTGTGACCGAAGTCACTTGGGCCACCTCCCTTTTTCTTCTTCTTTCCTTCCTTTTTCCTCCATTTCCCGTGCGCACCATTCTGTGAGGAAAAGAGACCCAAAAACCTCCATTCTCCATTTTCTTCCCATTTCTTCGTTTCTCCACCGAATCGCTTGATTTTGGTGTTGAAATCTATCGTAAACAACCTTCCAAAGCCATTGGTAGTACCTAGAAGCCTTGAATCCATCTCTTTGGCCACGTTTTTGGCAAACTCAGATCCGACCCATTAGTGTTCTTGGAGATTTCTTGAAGTTTTGAGCTTCAAATGGTTTAGTGAAGCCTTGGTGGTGACCATACTACTCATTGTAAGTATATTTGTGGTCTTTTTATAGTTGATTCCATAGATCTATGAATATGTGTTCAAAGCTTTGATTTTAGATGTGTGATGATAGAGAGCCCAAATGCAAAAATGCTATTAGATGAAAAGGCCTTAGAATCATGTTTGTAAGCTAGAAATGCTATGTTAATTTTTGGTGAAAAATATGGATTTGTAACTTAGGCAAAATTTGAGGAATTTTGATGAAAAACGAGTTTTTGAGTAAATTGGATTTAATGATTGTTGTAGGGTGCCTCACACGGTTGGATTTGAGAAAAGTTGATTTGGAGCATACGTTTGGAACGGTGTTGCTCGTGTTAAGGTAAACTCTTGGAACTTGGGTTTAATCCCTAGTGAGCTCCACCACACCTAGAGGAAGGTTGTGGTTGGATTATGTAGTGATGACATGATGTGTTTGTGTGCTTGTATGCATATTGCTTGTATCTTGTGAAAAATTGTTTGGTCACTGGCCAGTTGACGTGTGTTTGGTTTGGACATCCGCTGGATTCGTCCTACGGGAGAATGCCAGTTGGAGATGCCATGGTGTTGACTCTGGGAGCGACATCAGGATGATCCAAGCGGGGGACGTCCGCCGGATAGGGCTCATGAGGAGTTCCGGTTGGGTATTGCCATGGAGTCTTCTCAACCATGGGAGAGGCGCCAGGACAGTCTCGGGAGTTATATGATGGAGTCCTTGAACATGAATCCATGAGTGGATGTTCTTGGGTGTCTCCAGGTGGATGGTGATATTGTTTTACTTGCATAGCATATTATGTCATTTTGATACATTTTAGTGAGCCATGGAGTGGAGAGAGCCTCTAGCTCCATTGGTTTACTGAGATATATCCGTATATCTCACCCCGTGTTTGGGGGACCACATTTCAGGTCACTATGAGCCGGGAGGAGCTTCGGGCAAGAAGCCCGTGTAGTGGACGTTGGATGGGCATGCGGTGCATGGGATTGCATGGCTTTTTGGAGGAGTTTATGGAGTGCACATAGCATACCATTTGTAGTTTGAGACTTAGGTCATGAACATATTGCATGATGTCATTATCCATGCTTTTGTTAGTGTTCATGGTCATATGCTAAGTCTTGATATGTTTTATTATTCATGGCTTGGATAACTGTATATTTTGAGTGAGCATGGGACTTGTCCATTGCCACATTCATAGCCTTGAAGTCTTAATGAGTTATGTTGTAAAAATGGTCCATATTGCATGTAAATGGCCATTATTTTGAGAATGATGTAATTGATGATAAACTTAAGGGAAATGCATGATGGAAGGGCCTAGAGCCAACATTAGGACATGATTATGTGTTATGTGGAGTACCAAGGGGTTAGGGATGGATTACACACCCTTTTTGGGGCTCAAAACAGCTGTAATCTGTCATTTTGCTGCATAGTAATCGATTACCCAAGCATGGTAATCGATTACCATGCAACAGGGGACGAAAAATTAGCTACTGTCTGCACTGGTAATCGATTACTGGCCTTTGGTAATCGATTACCATGTGTGGTAATCGATTACCCAAAGTTGGTAATCGATTACCAGAACAGAGGAATTGAAAAATTGGCTACTGCCTCATTTTTGACAGGTGGTAATCGATTACCACCCACTGGTAATCGATTACCACAGTGTAATCTTCGAAAATTCAGTTTTTTCTAGACTAAAAGAAAGGGGTATAACTTGATGGGTAGAACTCCAAATGATGCGTGGTTTGAAACCACACGTAGACAATGTTAAGGACCTTAACTTGGTAAATTTTGAGAGTAAGATGGTGAGTTTAAATGAATTGAAATAAAAGGAAGATTTATGATGTTAGTGTAACATCCCGCATAATTAGTAGAATACCTAAGTACTATAAATGTACATGTGTAGAATTCGGATGTATGGTTTATGTGTTATGTGTTATGGCTTGTGAATTGTTTGATTTTCATTCCTTGGATAAGACTAAGGTAGTTAATTAAATTAAATCATAGGAAGTTACATATGTAGGCATGTGAACTTGATCATGTGAGTAATGTGAGTATGTGTTAGAAGGCATTAGTGTTTGGATGTGGGCTTGAGTGTGTATAGACTTGTTGCTTTTGGACTTGGGAGTTTGGATCCTTTGTGTGTGTGTGGCCAATGGCCCAAGGATGGCTCTTGGATCAAGCCAATTCAGCCCAAAATTGTAACCATTCTTATTTCCCCTAAGCCTTGCCCATTTAGGGTGTCTTGTGCATCAAGAAACAACCACTTGGCTTCATGTTTTCCCTCTCTTTTATGCGCACAAGTAGATGGATTACACTTAGAAAAATCTGCCTAATTCCTTCATGTTTGACCGCCACCTCACCTTGATTATACACACTTGATTTTAATTTTATTGCATGGTGGACACATGTGCAATTTAGCATGTTTTTAGGCTGCATACTCATCCTTTTAGGCGCACATGGGAGGGACCTTTGTGCAGATTTCTTGTGTCACCAAATTGCCTAACTTGTTGACTTGGAGAACCCTCTTACACTTCCATCATTAGACTGCATTGTGCAGATTTTGTTGCAAGCTTTTGCAGCCATCATGAGTCAAACCTCCTCCTCCTTCCACATGCATCATGAGACTGCACTCCCATCATTTTTGTGCAGAGGGCAGCTCCATAAATCTGAATCCTTGGCTGCCACAAAGCCCTCTAGCTTGTGGACTTAGTGAACCTCCCTCACCCCTCTCTTTGTGCGCATGGTTTGACTATTTATGCAGAAATTTTCTGCACAAGGACAGCCCTATTTGAGTGTTTGGACTGTCACAAATCTACATT
>JAVKPL010009954.1:0-39351 GCA_032173675.1 Gastrolobium villosum
AAGATCTTATTAACAAAAATTTAAAATATTGTATTATCATTTCAATTGTGCTTTGTTCAATATTTATATCATTTTAAAAATTAAACAAAATAAATCAATAATAACTAATTCAAGTGACAATGAAATTGTTCCCCTTAATATGAAAGTTTGAGACTTAAGAATGAAAAAAATGGTGTGCTCAAATCGAATTAAACCGAAACCTTATTTTTCTAACAAATCAAATATGTGAATAAGTTAATTTTATCCTGCTTAGTGGAAAATGCTTTTTGTTGATGTTGCACCTCAAGTAGTGGCTAGGTATATTTCAGACAAAATCTAGAGTCACTTGCGAATATATCATACAAATATATATGAGGAACTAACTGTACTCTCAATAGATAGAGGAAGCATACTTTATCCATAAGAGTTCAAGTTTTTCACACTTTAAGGCAAAACTATCGAGCCCATGAGTTGAAGAATAATAAGCACAAGCATCAGCACTCTGTCATATTACCCGTGAAAGAAACAACTTGAACAAAATATGTATGCAAACTTTATTTTGTTTTTTCATTCAAAAACAACTTGAAGGTGCTTCTGCTTTTTTCGATGGGCACCATAGGAGTATGATTGGACCAAAAAAATGTTTACGCGATAATTTTCATGTAGCATACTAGCTCTTGCAACGTAATCATGATTTTCATGATTCCATGGCAGACACATTTAATGTCAGTTACAAACAAACAACTATTATAACATGAATAACTTTCCAATAGCAGTTAATTTAGCAAGGGCAGAAACATTATCACCTATATCCTGATATCCATACACTCATTCCATAATTTGGATTAAGAATAGCAAGAACCAAAAATAAAAATGACTATCCATGTTGATCCACCTCATAATTTGGTTTAAGTTTTTTTTTTTTTAAAAGAACAAAAAATTAAATAAATCAAATGCTAAGTAAATAACAAAAAATAGCCCCTCAAAAAATGAGAAACATGAAACTTTGTCAATAGGAACTCTCCTTGAATCTAACACCATATCCAAATTGAGGCAAATTCTCCAGAGGCAAAACAACCAGAAATTACACAAACTTACTATAGGAAGATAGCCAAACAATCTGGCATGAACACCAAAACCTGAAGTAAGAACATAATAAAGAAAAGATGAGACTATCTATGCAGTCAATTGTTGGGATGAAGGATATATACTGCACATTACAAAGCACAAAATAACACCTTTCAAGCTTAAAATAACTACCAGGAGAAAAATATATACGAAGCAAAAGCTTCCCAATCATATGTATTATAGATATAGAAGAATACATAATTTTTAACTACGAAAACTTCCATGAATGCTAAAATACACGGCTTATTCCTGCAGATATACACAATAAAAGACCAATTGTAAAATAAAATGTTTCCCAATAAACAAGGATACCTAATTACAATAAAAGTGGAAATCACTCAGGAAACTGGTCTAAGTAAGTGATGCTATCTCCTGTAAATCTGCTAAGCTGAATTCCAAATGAAAAATGATACAACCAGAAATCAAGAAAGGGTTTCAAGAAATGATACACCATAAAGAAGAAAAGAAAATAGTGTCTTTATTGCTAAATTGTCTGCAAGGATTACAAGAGGAATTACTCTCTCCATAGAGAAAATTCCCTTTCACAATTGAGCACTCTTAGTTACTCTCTAAAAAATGTAAATGCATAAAAGTGTGTGATAACAAAAAAATCATTGCATTATATAGTACCTACTCTTGAATTGACTTTACAACTAATTAACTAACAAATTCTGTTTTAGGTGAATAACTATATCGTTCTTAATCCTAAATCATGGATTTATAATTGCACAATTGTTGGAACTTACAGAACAACCCCCTTGGATTGTAAGATCCAAGTTCAACATCAATAGTAATTTATAACATCATGACTATGAATCTTTTTCCTTAACTCTGCCCTGAATTCACGTTCCCCTTGCTCACCACCAATCTTAAGCTGCTTCACAACCACTTCTTTCCAATCTATGAGCAAACCTTTGTAGACACAACAAAATCCACCTTCTCCCAAGCAGACGCAAAATTTGAAGAAATAATGTGTGAAGATGTTGGGTGATCTTTTATCTAAACATCTTGAGTCTGTTGTTAAATGGCTGTCCATTCTGAACACTTCTTCAGATTCCTGCAAACTTACAATAAATATATATAGGAATGAATATTTGTTCAACCACGACTTAGCCAAAAATTGTTATTTGGTTGTGAACAAGAAAAGTAACACACCTGCAATGTTATTAGGTGTTGGGGGATCTTTCATCTAAACTTACAATAAATATATATAGGAATGAATATTTGTTCAACCACGACTTAGCCAAAAATTGTTATTTGGTTGTGAACAAGAAAAGTAACACACCTGCAATGTTATTAGGTGTTGGGGGATCTTTCATCTAAACATCTTGACTCTGCATTGCTTTGAGTATGCATTTAGTAACCACCATATCTTCTTACAAGGTTGGCAGCCCCCAGAAGCTTGAACAATGCAACTATTTCCATGAGAGACCAACTTTCTCATTTTCAAACACCATGGATGAGAGCACAGTTGATTTTCGATTGAGGACATTGAAGTTGATGCCGTAAAACTTCAAACAGTTTCCGCAACCGAATGACCAATTACCTGGTAAACAAGTGTACATGTCACAACCAAAGAGGAAACAATAAAAATATAGAAACAACATCTTATTGTTTTTGTGTAAAGACTATGGAGGTGATACTCCATTAAAAGCAGTTTTTTTGTTAGTATATACTTTTTCTAGCAATTTCTAGTTACCAATATGCAATTCTGAAGAATAGAATCATAACCTTCTTTCAACAATATTTTATGGAGCTCCAACTTTCAGACTTCAGTAACCTATGTAGCAATGACACGACACGTGACACGTGATACGATACGACACGACACTCCGACACGTCAATCCTAAAAAAATATGGATTTTGACACGTTGGGACACATTTTAATATTAAATAATAATTTTAATTTATATAGTGTATATTTCATTTAATATTCAATAATTTAACAAAAAAAATGGAACTAAATTAATAATACCCATCAAAATATTATTTTTCAACTTTCCTTTCCAAACCAAAACCACATAAGAAAAATCGATTCAAAGTCGAATACAGATGGTGCAGCCAAAGGATCTCCCAGAGTAGCAACTTATGGGGGATTATGTAGAGGTTCAGATGGTCAATGGCTGGGGGGTTTTGCTTATCATGTGGGCATTGCATCAGCTTTTACGGCGGAATTATGGGGTATTCTGAAAGGATTGGAATTTGCTTGGAACAAAGGGTTTAGGAGACTTATAATTGAAAGTGACTCCACTTCGGTGATGATGTTGCTTACCATCAAAGGTGATGTTGTCCGAGAGTCGCATATTGTTACTCGTATTCGGACTTGGATGAACAAAGACTGAGACCTTAAGGCTCAACACATTCACCGTGAAGGAAATCAGTGTGCTGATTGGTTAGCCAACCATTTGATATGTCTTACTCAGACCTTTGTCTATAAGAAGTTTAGTCATGTTCCTCTTGGGCTTAGCTGTTTATTTTTTGTTGATGTTTATGCTGTCACTAGCATTAGAAATGTTCATTTTATTTAGTTTGTTTCTGGGCTGTTAAGCCCTTTCTTTTACCCAAAAAAAGGACAAACATCAAACCCTTTATTTATATTAGTATATAAAATAATTTATATTATTATTCGATTGCATACATATTGTTCTTGATTAGTTATCAATCATAGTTTATATCTTTTTCATATATTCAAAATTTCTCTAATTAAATAATGTCTAGTGTTAACAAATAAAAAATTATGATTGTAGTTTGACTACAATATTATTATATCTCGTTTGGACAGTTTTTTTTTTCTTTCTAAAAACAATTACTTCTTTTCAAATATAAGTGCTTTTTAGTTTATTTGTATATTTGGATAACAAATTTATGAAAAACAACCAAAATGCTGCTTTTTTTAAAGCCAAAATTCTTGACTTATAAAAAAGTTAAAAAAGTAATGATGTTAATTTGTGATTGGGTCGACACAAATACAATTATTCTCAATACAAATAAAAAACGAATAATTATTCGTGTCAAAACTCTCGATACGAACATGACCCTACTACTACACAGGTTGACATATATGACATGAATAACATGTTTTTCGAATTAAAATTATTTAAATAACCTTAAATTAAAAATAAAAGTCAAATAAGTAGGGATAAACATATAACTATTTAATTATTTAATTTAAGTGAAAAATATTTGTCCTTTTAAAGTATAGTCATTTTAGTTATAATTATTATATTTTATTTAATATTTAAATTAAAAAAAATCTTTCACTCTCTCCCACCACTTTTTTTATTATGTAACTGTTTCTCTTACCATAAAACACAGTAATTTTGATTAAAATTACATATTTTTATGTTCTTTAAAAGGACAAATATTTTTTCCTTAATTTAATCTCTAACAGAAACACGAACACGATGCATATACGAATTGATACAAACACAAGAATTTTATATTGCGTAGAAAATTATCACCTTTACTCAAAAGCTTATTCAATATCGATCCTCATTTTCTCATAAGTTCTCCCATCCTACGAACATTGTCATCTTCAAAAAAATGACCACACTACTATAGCTTCAGAAAAAACCCTCAAATAATGTGGTTTGGAAATGATTTTCCAATTTAATGTAGTTGATTTCGAATGTGGCGAGCATACGACTAAGGCTTTGATTGGGAGTTTGGAGAGGAAAGGAAGGGGATCCCAGGGGGAGGGGGGAGGGAGGGGAAGGAAATTGGAGGATATTCCCTTCCCTTATTTGAGAGTTAAAAAGTGATAAGGGAGAAATTGGAGGGTTAATGAGATATTTTTACAATTTTACCATTTTTTAAAATTAATATAAATACTATATTTTACAAAAATAATCAAATTTAAAATTTCAAAACAAAATTATTTACATATTTTCACACTACTAAAAAAGATCATAATTTTGACGAAATTTCTACGTTGCAAACGACGAAAATTTCGTGAAATTTTTTTTTCTGTCGGAATACTTTTCGTCGAAAGGCGACGAAATTTTTATCTAATGAGATTTTTTATAAAATTAAATTTTCACTCGAAATTTTCGACAGAATTTAGTTTCTGTCAAAAGTTTTGACGAAAATGATTTCTTAAATATTTTCGATAGAGAAAAGAATTCTGTAAAAAAATTTGACGAAATATTTTTCATTCAAAATTTTTAAGGAAATAATTCTATCAAAACTTTCGACGGAATTTAGATTTCTTAAAAAAATTTGACGAAATACTTTTTTCGTTGCAATTTTTTATAGAAATGTTTTCTCGTCAAATTTTTTACGGAAATTTTTTTCGTTGATAATTTTTGACGAAAATGTGTGTGTTAAAGATTTTGATAGAAATGCTTTGTATCGAAAATTATGAAGGAAATATTTTTCGTTGAAAATTTTGATGAAAATTTTTTTCGTCATAAAATATGACGAAAATATTTACGTCGAAAACTTTTGACAGAATTTAGATTCTGTAAAGAATCTTGACGAATAATTTTCCGTTAAAGTTATTTACGTAAATTTTTTTCGTCAAAAACTTCACGAAAATGATTTTTTGTCAATATTTTGAGGGAATGTTTTGACGGAATTTAGATTCCGTAAAGAATTTTTACATAAAAAATTTCAGTCATAATTTTTTTCGTAACTGTTTTTCGTCACAAAATCTTACAAAATTATTTTTCGTTGAAAATTTTGATAAAAATATTTTCCGTAAAAAAATTTGACGGAAATTTTTTGTGACAAAATTATTTTTTGTAGAAAATTTTCGATGGAAATGTGTTTCGTCGAAATTTTTGACGAAAATGTTTTTCCTTGAGAAGTTTGATGAAATATTTTCGTTGACACATTCGACGAATTTAAATTCTATCAAGAATTTTGCCTGAATTTTTTTCCCAAAAGAAATTTATGTCAGTGATTATGCCAAATCTTGTTCTGTATCTAATTTCGTCTTTAGTTTCATTGGATATTTTTTTTCGTGTCTATTTTTGATGTAATGTGATTTTCGTCACTATTTTTGACGAAATATTTTCCGTCGATAATTCTTGTCGGTATTTGAGACTTTTCTAATAATGTCACATTTAAAAATTATTCTTATTTATGTAGTTTTGATATTTTATTGCTAAGAGTAAATAAGTAATTTTCAATCTTTTTCCTCTCAAACCCCTCAAATTGGGGGAACTTTAGTTTTAAAGGTGAGAAGGGTTTTGGAAGATTTTTTAAAAATCCTCAATTCCCTTCCCCCTTATTTTTATTCTCCCAAATAAGGGAAGAGCTTACTAAAACTCTCCCTTTCAATATACAAAAAAAAAAAAAAAAAAAAAAAACTCTCCCTTTCCTTCCCACCTCTCCTAAAATCAATTCCGAAACAAAGGCTAATAAGGAAACTTTACAGGACCATGCACAATTAATTTTGGCCAACTACTTAATTAAATAATAATTAATTTCGTAAATAATTGTTATTTGTGCAGCATGATTTTCAGAATCATTGAGATTTTAAAAATTTTAAAATTATTATAAATATTAACAATTTGATGATAACTTTTTATTCATTTTCGGTGCTATAATTCAAATACTTTATATTATTCAATAACAATTTGAAATCTTTTCATATTAATTATAATATTTCATTAATAACTCTAGCATTCAAATAATTATGGAACTGTATATTACCCACCCAACTTAATTACCAAATATTTGAATTCTTATGGAAAAAAAAATCTATTATCAAGATTTCATTAGTGACAATAAATTTCATGTTTTTTAATTTATAGGGGTTCTAAAATATCGTACCACAAATAAGAATCATGCTTTTGGACCAATAAGAATCAGGTATTTCACTCTCCAAATTATTGTGTTTTAAAGAATAATTTTTTTTGGGTAATAGTTTTGAAGAATAATTTATCAATATAAGATAGTTTGGAAACTATTTATTAAATTAATTTAGTGGTTCTCGCTTTTGGAGCCAACAAGACCGTGGCAGCAGATTAGTGTAGCTTAGTTTTTTTTGCTCCATCTTTCACTCACATTCCCTTATTTCATGTATATATTAAGGGTAAAGTGTGTATCATTTTAAAGGATATAAAATTGTGTCATTTTAAGAGATAGAAAGTTAGATAAAGGAGAGGAGAGAGTTGACAAAAAAAATAAAGATGTGGGCTCCACCTTTTTGTGAGAGTAAAATGATATAAGTTGTGTCATTTAAAAGGATGAACATTTTTCCCATATATTAATGTGTTTGATATCTGTGTTTTAATTGGAATGATGGGAAAGTGCGGTGTAGAATATTTATTTATCATATTTGGTATGAGAAATGTGAACAAAATACCAGCAATTTTTTCCCCAGCATTTAGCTTTGAATTACACAAAGCTAAAAAATTATCCCACCCAGGCCATGGTATATTTTTTTCCCATTCTCTTGGATTCTGAATATAACTTTTTGAGACAAAAATACCCTGCTGAACTATATGAACACAAGTGTAAAAAGACGGGTATTTTGGTAATTTCCATTCACATTCTCATCAATTAAATATAGGATCAGTAAAATTAATCCAATTTTTCTGGCAAAAGTCTGGTCAACCAAACACCTTTTTCATAATTTATCTGGGATAAAAAACATTCATACCAAATCCCAACAATTTTTTTCGGTAAAAAAGAAATCTTCTATACCAAACGCTCCTTAAGAAAATTATTATTCTCCTGCCGGTTGGAAATAGAATAGGGAAGAGTGACCATTTCGCCACACTTGGCAAAAAAATTTACTAGACTGCCACGCCAACAGTAAATTTTGCCAAAATGCCACGCGGCATATTTTGCTACACTGTCTAGCGAAATATGCCATGTCAGGCTGCACAGTCAGCAAAAATAACACGTGTCAAGCAGGCAGAATCCAAGCATAATTCGCTATACAGTATAGCGAATTTCTACATGTTTGACACGTGTTATTTTTGCTGACTGTGCAGCCTGAGATGACATATTTCGCTACACTGTATAACGAATTATATGCAAACATATTTGGCTACACAGTGTAGCGAAATATACCTCGTGGCATTTTAATAAAATTTACTGTTGACGTGGCAGTCTGGTAAATTTTTTTGCCAAACATAACAAAATGGTCGTTGTTCCAAAGAATAGGGTGCCTTATGTAATAGATACAACACGTGACCACGTGTGGTTCCATTGATTTTAAAAAAAAAAAGACTAGCACTGGGAGACACTTTCTTTCTCCTACTTAACCCATATATTAATTACCATGATAAATAATAGTTATGATAGTAAATAAACAGGGTTTATTATCTATAATTTAATATTACCAAAAAAAATTTCATATACACACAACATTTTGTGGGACTTAAAAAAATTCTGATACGCAAAACGAATCTCTATAGCATAATACAAATATTTTTCCTATAACATAACTCTTATAAAACCCAAATAACAAACTATTATTATTTTGGAAATTATTATTAAACTCATTTAATTAAATAATAATTAATTCAGTAAATAATTCTCATTTATTTTCCTGTTGAAGAATTTAAATATTTAATATAAAAAAATTTGGAAACAGGAATGGTGGCAAAATGTGCAACCACTTCGAGTCAGACAGTCATTAAAGCTCTCCCCAAGTAGGGGACTCCAGGATTCGAACATTTCCCACTTCATTGGCAAGGATTCGTCGTCCTTAGATCTATAAATATAAATAATCCTATTCACTTGAGTTTAATTTATATTCCATGTCTTTTAAGTCACCATGATCGAATTCATATAAAATAAGGATCATGAACTCATTTAGACTTTTCAATTAACTATATATAATTTACCTTCTTTACGGGGTCATGAAACCTTTTGCAGAAAATTATGATAATTTACCATCTTAATCTAGGCATCTCAAGCTTTCCAACAATATATCATATTCTTCATTCTGACAACTACAACTCAAGATATTTTCACCGTAAGCAAACGGCTTAATTCCTTCGTCAGAAAAAATAGGATAGTGAACACTTTATTTTTCTGGGAATTTTTCCCTGTCTAGTTTATTCTCAAATTTTTACATCAAATACTAGACATCCGGGGCTTCAATTTGACATAATATTCGTCCCATTTCGTTAAGGAACGAAGAAGTTATGAATTTTCCAAACTCTATGTAACATGTTGTCAACAGGGCAGTTTCGATTACTATCTACCTTTCCTAATTTTGGGCACGATCCAGCACTCATAAAAATCCCATCTTTTGAGACAAGAAATTAGACACCTTAAGCTTTAATTTGATGCCTCTTAAATTTCATTTCATTAAGAAAATAAATGGGATGTGCCTAGGGGTGGTAAACGAGCCAGGGGCCTTTCAGGGGCCTTTGGCTCGGCTCGTAAAGGCCTGAGCTCGTTTAATAAAAGCTCGTGTTGGAACCAGGCTTGGACTTGTATAAAAGCTCGATTAATAAAAAGGCTTAAGGCTCTAATTCATAAGCTCGGCCTTAGAGCCTCCCAGGCTAGCCTAGTCTATAAATATTTTTTTATATTTTTTATACTACTTGTAATAACTCTCTCTCTCATCAATTTATTTCACCCCATTTTATTGGTTTAACAAACTTTTTGAATGATTTTGTTCTATATTATGCTATTTGGATATATATTGAATTTATGTATATTTATGGAATTACTAGTGTTGTTCTATATTATCCTTCATCCTCCTTCACACAAACAAACCCACAAAAACTCATTCGTTCCACTGTGCACTGCTTGTTTGTGTCAATTTATTTTTTATTTTATTTTTATTTTTTATTTTTGTTGGCACTTTTTTTTTATAATGAGCTAAGATAATATAACTTGTTATCTACCTTATCTCACTTTATTTTTTATTTATTTATTGTAGACTTTGTAAATTATTGCTGCAAATTGGAAGCTAAGGTTTCTATCTGGAAATTAATTTTTTGTGGAATTTTGTTCTCTTATTTTTATTCTTTAACATGCTAACAGGCTAAGACAGGCTTCACACAGGCTTTTATTTTTTGTAAATAAACCAGGCCACAGGCCAATATTATATTAGTGACAGGTAACAGGCTAAGGCCAGTCGGACACATTTAATTACAGGCTTGGCCCGTTAAGATCAAAGCTCGGCTCGGCTCGGCCCGTTAACACCCCTAGATGTGCCCTTTGCAATTTGGGCTTAAATGTAACGAACTTTTAATAGATTGAACATCCCTCACCATTTTATTCACGAAAATTCTAATTCAGCTCATTTTTCTCTAAATTTTTAATACGTTAAAGTAGACTTGTGTACCTTTAATTTGGTGCAAATCACACTCAATTTGGAGTCCTAAAACTCTAATTATAAATTTTGTAAAACAGAGGCTAGATTTGCCTTTATTAGAATTTGTCAAATTCTAATCAACTTAATCAATTTTCCATTAACTTCAACACTTAAATCTGCCTTCCAATCACCTTTAAACTCTAATTTCACTTAGGTATTTTATCAAACACCTGGTGTGCATCATTTTACTCTTTTGGCCGAGTTTTTCTTCTTGAAAAATATCAAACCCTCATTTTTTTTTTAAGCTTAATCAAGCATTGTTTGACTTAGAACCAACAATCAAACCACCAAAGAACATTAAACCACTTAAAATAACATCTTAGGATCATCTTTACATATAAACCTAATCATCCATAAATCACTTGTCACATGCATTTTAAACCATCAAAGTTTAAGCCTATTACCATAAATAGTTTTCTAAACAATACTCCAACACTTTCCATGCTTTGAACCTTGAAGAACACTTGAATTTCTACAAGCATGAACAGTGGCATCCACCTTTAGAGGAGAATATCTCAAGGTATAAAGCACTCCAAGATGAAAGAATAAATGAGTTTTGACCACAAGATCAAGGGCTACAAGTTTTGTGTAATGAGTTTTTGCTAAAAAATGACTTAAACTCAATCTACCAAGCTTCCTCTTTCTTTCATGGTGTCCACGGTTTTGAAGATAAAGATAGTGCAGATTTTGATCTTGAAAGAAGGAAAGAATGAATTAATAAACTTTAGATATTTACTTAGTGTTTCAATCTTTCAAGCTATCCATTCATTGGTCCATTTGTCTTATCATTTGACTTGTCATCTAAGTAATACAATCTTCTAGAATGTTTGGTCTCTTGCAACTAATGAATTTGGCGTGAAACATATAGCATCATAATCGATCTATATGGCTGAAATATCAAGCCAAACAACTTGGTTATTAAATTACTTAACTTTTGACTCTCAAACTAACTTCTCATTGGTTCTTTAATGTTTAGACTTTCAACATAAATTTCTATTGGTTCTTTATTTCAACCAAGACACTTAAAATCATCTCCATTGGCTATTTTTATTGACTACTTGCTATGTCACAAAGTGTAGCCAATTACATGAAACCAAGTGAGTAAATCTTTGCATGTCACCTTTGAATTTCAAACTTAAATCCTATTGGATTATTCCTATCAACATTTGACTTCCTTGACTTTAATAATACAATTATACAAGGAACTTATGTAGTCACCGAATATGTATAGGAATTTCACAAGTTTTACTAACTTTCAAAGTCTTTTTGATTTTACACACTATTTGGGGCTTATTTCAATTTTTATTGGTTAATTAATTCTATACTTTGACTTAATTTTAGGAATTAATCTAGACATCATTTGTCTAAAATAAGATCACTTCTATTTCATAAAATTCCACAAACAATTTAATTATACAATCCAAATCAAGTTTAGAATAAGTTTTACGTATTTGAAAATTAGTCCTTAAACTTTAGTATAATTATACTTTGACCCCAAATCTTTATATTAATTTCATTAAGATCCTATTTGACTTGTCTGGCCTGAACCGTATCCTTAAACACGTGTTTAATTCCATTAAACACTTAATTAATTTACTAGCAGATATTTGATAGTAAGAATTATTATACAAAGTCTCAAAATAATATTTTCCTATCCTAGAGAGAGCGCTAAAACGCGCTAAGTGTCCTAGAAATGTCATTTCTCTTTGTTTGGGCACGCTAAAGAGTGCTATAGGGCGCTAAAGCGCTCTAAATATGAAAAAAATGGGTTCAAAAAGCATGCTAAAGCGCTACCCAGAATCAACAGAAACATACATTAGTAAAATAGTTATAACTAGAGCTATAGAACTCCAAAGTGAGTGTGGTTTGAACCTATGCTAAGCTAACACAAAGACCAACAATCCTACTCGGGTTATACTTAACTAAATGGTTAATTTTAGATCTTGCTGGAAAGCCCAAAATATCTGGTTTAATATAGTAAAATATTAGAGCTTGTGGTGAGGTTGTTATATAATTTCCAACTTGTAATTGGTAATGATGGTTCAATGCTAAATACGATTAAAATGCTTATCATTATTTACCAAAAAAAAAAAAAATGCTTATCATTTTTTTTTGGTGAAAAAATGCTTATCATTTTAATTAATAAAGAACGTGTGGACTACATAACACCATTATTTGAATCTAACACATATGATTCCCTAACATCACATGGTCATGTTAATTAACACATAAGGGGATCTACTCTCGTTGCTTTGGAATTGAATCTTCTCATGTTTTAATTAACATGATCATGTGATGTGGAGAAATCCTAACCTTATATATATATAAAAAAGAAATGAACTGCCATAGTATAGATAGATATCAATAGTAAAAGAGAAAAATGTTTGTAATTTTCAATGGCACAATCTTGTGTCATTTTAAGTAAAGTCATTGTGTTTTGATATATATTTAGTGATTTTTTATATATTTTCTCTCCTCCATAGTAAAAATTTAAAAAATATTTTTATCCTCCTAAAACTTATTTTTAGTTTAATTCTTATAAAACTATTTTTAATTCAATCCCTGCATAAATATGCTTAATTCAGTCTTTTGAAAAGGCATGATTCCCCCTAAAAAATAAAAATATTACCCTGAGCATGGGTTATGTTCCAATGGGCCGGGGCCCAAACTCGGCCCATCATTATTAGCCTTCTTGTTGTCCAAGCAGCCTGCAGTCAACAAATACACTGATCACTGCTTTTCTTAAACATTAAAGAAGAAAAGCTTTGGAATCAAAAAGAAGAAGAAGAATGGCAAGGTATGACAGAGCAATCACTGTGTTCTCGCCCGACGGCCATCTCTTCCAAGTAGAATATGCTCTCGAAGCCGTTCGCAAAGGCAACGCCGCCGTCGGCGTCCGCGGCACCGATAACGTCGTCCTCGGCGTCGAGAAGAAATCCACCGCCAAGCTCCAAGACTCCAGGTTTTATTTATTCTCATTCATTTCAATTTAGCATTTCTTTTTTTGTATTAAAAAATAGATCCATTTCTCATCGAATAGGCTTAAATCTTATGGTAGGGATACTGAGAATAGGGTTTTTGCTTTGCAGAACGGTGAGAAAGATTGTGAATCTGGACAATCACATTGCACTTGCATGTGCAGGACTAAAAGCCGATGCACGTGTGCTTATAAACAGGGCACGTGTTGAATGCCAAAGTCACAGACTCACTGTTGAGGATCCCGTCACTGTTGAGTACATAACTCGTTACATTGCTGGTCTTCAACAGAAGTACACACAAAGTGGTGGTGTGAGACCTTTTGGTCTTTCCACCCTGATTGTTGGCTTTGATCCTTATAGTGGTTCACCTTCCCTTTACCAAACGGATCCTTCTGGAACGTTTTCAGCTTGGAAAGCTAATGCAACTGGAAGAAACTCCAATTCTATTAGGGAGTTTTTAGAGAAGAATTATAAAGAAACTTCTGGCCAAGAAACTGTCAAATTGGCTATCCGAGCATTGCTTGAAGTGAGTTCATTCGTTCTTCTTTTAGTGTTTGTGAATGAATACCTGAATAGAGAATATAGGCATGTTTGCATTTTTCTGTCTTTTATTGCTGTCAATGACTTGGGAGGAACCTTTAAGACTGTCTTTAGTTCTTTATGTTTGCGAAATTAATGAATTGGAAGAAATCTATATTGAAACATTTGATTTCAAATTAGGAGGAACTTTTGGATAAATTACTTACTTGTAAGAGTGATACACATTCATGTGCTTCATTTGGGGGGTTTGAGATGATGTGACTTTTGCTATTAGTTTAGACTGGTCTGAAGTAGTAGTCTTCATACATTTGAGATCTCATCTCTATCTGATTCTTTGTATAGAGTATACACAGTTTCTTGCTAGATATGGAAATTAACAACAGTATGTGTAGTACATCAAACTTGCTATATAATGCAGACATAGCTCTATCTTTTTGGCATATTTATCTTTGCATAAGATTAAAGCTCAAGTCTTATGCACTGTTTTATGGAGGCATTTACCTGTGTGGTAATATATAATTCATGCCTAAACTTTCACTTACATTTTATGATATTCCTAGCTTTCCTGTCCTGTTCATTGATACCTGTTTGTTAACTGTCTGGTACATTATTTGTACTCTATGCAAGTAAGCATACCATACACACTCAATTTTAACCATTACTACCACTTTACTCAAAGGATTGTGTAGAATGTCATTAAAACTCTTCAGATGTCTAATAGTTCCCAACTTTCAGATTGTTTATGTATTAATATGTAATATTGACCTTCTAAGCATTCATGATCATTTCTGTACTAGAATGTAAGAGCGTACACATAACCAGAAGGAATATATGAAAATCTCGAAGGCTGTGTAATATATTTATTAGGGATTCGTGGTTCACTACTTCACTTGGTTGAAAGGGTCTTCATCTAGAAAATCTAATAGAAAAATAAAAAGGTGTTTAATGCAGATAGTCTCAAGAGATGATGGCACGTGTTTTTCTTATTTTTATTTCTAAATTTCTTATGCATGGATTCTGGTTATTGTTCACTTTACAGACCAGACCACCACTCCCCATTAAACTCCGACTAACAAAGGTGGGGTGAGGGCTATCATTGTACACAATCTTACCCTTGCATATTTGCAAAGAGGCAGTTTCTCGGATTCGAATCTATGCAGCTTTACCACTGCTCTAGGCTTGCCCTCTTATTAACGTCCACTTTACAAATTAACTAAAATTACTAGGACAGTGACATAACAGTATAAGATTATTTATGGAATATTCTGTTAAACTAAAAGTTCAAGAATTACTACAAATGTCCCTTTTATTAGCATGGATGATGCAGTATTGTGTTCAACTTTGAAATTTAAGCTTATGTTGCTGTACTTCACAACCATGGAGCTTAATTCTCCCCCTTTTTTATGACATAATTTAGGTATTTTTGGTAAAATATTTATATTTTAGGAACAGTGAACCAAACTAGTGCTTAACTAAACGAAGAGAGAAAGATAAGGAGAGAGAATCTGAAAGGTGCTAAGTTTTGTAATTGTGTGAAAAATGATTATTACACATAGAGAATTACAAAGGGGTCTATTAATAGACCTACTAAACTAAGCTAACTACAGTGAGTTAATTAACTATACAATATTAACTCACTGAGTTAGAATGTAACAGAAAGCTAATCAGTTACACAATTAGTTCCAGATCAGTTACAACAATGTAACTGACTCTACAAAGTAAAGCTGGTCAGTTACAACAATGTAACTGACTCTACATAAAGCTGAGTTACTCTAATATTCCCCTTTTTTAAGCTCAAGGGGGTTTGGTCAGCATTGCATGATCTAAGACCTTGAGCTTATCTCTAAGATCTGCAAATCTGGAAGCAGAAAGAGGCTTAGTGAAGGTATCAGCAATTTGCAGAGAGGATGGAACATGCTACACAATAAGAGACTTAGCCAAGACTTTTTCCCTGACAAAGAAAACATCTAGTTCCATATGTTTTGTTCGAGAGTGCAAAACTGGATTATGAGCAAGAGCAACCGTGCTCTGATTATCACAGTAAATGACAGGGACTTTAATTGGAACTTGAAGCTCTTGTAAAAGAGATTGCACCCACAATATTTCTGCTGCAGCATGGGCTAAGCTTCTATACTCAGCTTCAGCACTTGAGCGTGCCACTAGGGACTGCTTCTTGGCCCACCAGGAGATAAGATTGGAGCCTAAGAACACACAAGCTCCGGAGGTTGACCTTCTATCATCTGGATCTGAACCCCAATCAGCATCAGAAAAGGCAACAAGAGAGAGAGGTTGCTGTGATGAGGGTGGATGAAAAACCAAACCATATGATAAAGTGCCTTTTAGATACCTCAAAATGCGTTTAACAATTTTCCAATGTTCCTCAAGTGGCTGGGATAAAAACTGACATACTTTATTCACACCGTATGCAATTTCAGGCCTTGTTAATGTAGCATACTGTAGTGCTCCAACAATAGACCTGTAAAGTGAAGGATCAGGAACATAATTGGAGCCAAATTTGCTTAGTTTGCATCCACTGGGCATAGGAGTAGAAATCCCTTTGGCTTCTGTCATTCCTGCTTTGTACAGTAAATCTCTAATATATTTGGATTGAGATAACAGTAGTCTTCCATTGGAGAGGGGTTTGACTTTAATTCCAAGAAAATAATCCAGATTTCCAAGTTGTTTCAAGGCAAACTTGTTGTGTAATTGATCAATCAGATTCTGGATCAAATTGGAATTGTTTCCTGTAATGATGATGTCATCCACATAAACCAGAATAAAAATGCAGTTACCATTAGATCTAATAATGAAGAGAGAAGGGTCACATCTGCTGGAAACAAAGCCAAAGTGATGAAGGGCTGCCCCAAGCTTTTCAAACCAAGCTCTAGGAGCTTGTTTTAAGCCATAGAGAGATTTATGGAGCTTGCATACAAGTGTTTTGTCAGTAGCTTCAAACCCCGGAGGTTGAGACATATATACCTCTTCTAAAAGATCTCTATTGAGGAAGGCATTATTCACATCAAGTTGTTTTAGAGGCCAGCCATGAGATAAAGCCAAGGTGAGTATAATCCTGATAGTTATAGGTTTTACCACTGGAGAGAATGTTTCATTGTAATCCCAGCCATATTGTTGATGAAAGCCTTTGGCAACAAGCCTGGCTTTGTACTTGTTGATTGTGCCATCAGAGTTTTCCTTTATTTTGAAAACCCATTTGCAGCCAATGGGTTTTCTAGATTCTGGCAGAGGCAGAAGAGACCATGTCCCATTAGCTATAAGTGCATCATATTCCTGTTTCATAGCTTCAGCCCATTTGGAATCGGCAAGAGCTTGTTTTACATTTGTTGGTTCCATGTGAGCAGTGAAGAGAGAGGGGGCTGGACCCTTTGACCTGGTATGAATGATATGAGTAGGAGAGTGCATTTTGAGATTTTTATAGGGTTGATATTCAGACCCAGATGAGGGTGCAGAGGAAGAAGAGGAAGTGGGAGAAATTAAAGTGGAGGGAGACAAAACTGGACTTTGTGAAGACTGAGAGGAATCAGTGTGTGTTTGTAATGAAGTAGAATGAGATGTGGGAGATTTATTTGTAGCTGAAGAAGATGTATTGGCAGAACTAGAAATATGTGATGAATGACAATTATTAGAAGAAGAACTTGGAGATTGAGTGCTAGAGGATGCAGAACCAGAAGAATCAGAAGCTGCTGTAGATGATGTATCAATGAGCATATTAGGTGAGTTGTTGACATGTCCAGAAGAGGAAATGGGTGAATTAGATTGAGATGGGAATTCGGATGCAGGTGGTGATTCTGATGCAGTTGGTGACTGTGAGATAGTGTTTTGAGGAGAATGAGAAGAGTAGTTGTTGGCAGAGGTGTAAGAAATAGGGATTATGTTACTTGAGTATGTAGAAAGAGAAGTATTTGAAATGCTGGAGGAGGGTGAAGAAAATAATGTTAGATAGGGAAACTTGTATTCATTGAAAACAACATCTTTGGAAATGTAAATCTTTCCATCAGGACACAAGCATTTATATCCTTTGTGACTTGGTGAATAACCTAGGAAGACACATTCTTGAGATCGAAAGTCAAATTTATGTTTGTTGTATGGACGAAGTAGAGGAAAACAGGCACATCCAAATGTGCGAAGAAATTGGTAATCAGGGAAAGTTTTGTAAAGTTCAAAATAGGGAATTTTGAAATTTAAAGCTGCAGTAGGTAGCCTATTTATCAAGTAGACAGATGTAAGAAAGGCATGGTCCCAATACTTAAGTGGAAGAGAAGCATGTGCAAGGAGTGTGAGACCCATATCAACAATTTGTCTATGTTTTCTTTCAACTAATCCGTTTTGGTGATGAGTGTGAGGACAGATTAGTCTATGTGTTATTCCTAATTCTGCAAGAAATTTTGTGAATGGTCGAAATTCACCACCCCAATCAGTTTGGACAGACTTGATGTTGTGTTTGAATTGATTGGAAATGAAAGAGTGAAAGTTTTTGAAGGTGGTTAAGGATTCTGATTTTTGTCTAAGAGGATAAATCCATGTGAATCTTGTTGTAACATCAACAAAAGTGATGTAATACATGAAACCTTGGGAAGATTGAATGGGTGCAGGCCCCCATAAATCACTAAAAACTAGTGCAAAGGGTTCATTGTATTCAGTGGAAGAGGGAAAAGATGGTAATCTATGGGATTTTCCCATACAACAAGCTGTACAAAAATCAGAACTAGTTTTATTTCCAACTGGTATATTACAATGAGACAGTACTCTTCGTACAACATCATGGTGAGGATGTCCTAATCTGGAATGCCATAGAGTGTAGCTCTTTGATACATCATGAACAGACTTCTGATCACTACTGACTTTATTACATGACAAAGAATTACAAGCTAAACTGGGTAATTGACAAGTTGACAGATTACAAGAAGTTTCGTTTGAAAGAACTGGAGTAGTGGCTTGGAGTCCCTTGAATTTGTAGAGACCATCTTGTCCAAGAAAGCCTTCAAGTAAGACCTCCTGGGACTCCTGTGATTTAACAGAGCAATGAGCAGGATGAAATTCAAAGTAAACGTGGTTATCTTTTGCAAATTGACTGACACTGATTAGATTTTTGGTAATTTTTGGTACTAGAAGGAGATTATGTAAAGATAGAGAAGTATGTGGGTTGAAAGGTGAGATGAAACTAGTTGAACCAACAGATGTAATAGACAAACCTTGCCCATTTCCAACAAAGATCTGTTCTGGGCCATCATACTGAGAGCTTTGGATCAGATTGTTTGGATCTGAAGTGACATGGTGTGAAGCTCCCGAGTCAGGATACCAATCCAGAGAAAATTGGCCATTAGTGGAGACAGGAAGTGCATGTAGAGATCCACCTTGGAAAGATGATGCTGTAGAACTAGGAGCAGCAGGTATGGAAGTCAAAGAATTCCAGTTTGAGCGAGCCGGAATTTGAGAGAGTGCCAAATTTGCTGTTGCCGGAAAACTCGCCGGAGTGTTCGCCGGAAATCTCACCGGAAAATTCGCCGGATGGTGCACAGGTGTTGGAAAATGAGACGGAGTGGACTGTGGAGGTACGAAGTCTGTATTGTATCTCCACCAACAGTTGACAGCCTCGTGTCCATTTTTCCGGCAGAGTTGACACGTTACAGTGAACCTGCCACCGCCTCTACCACCACGATTTCGGCCGCGACCACCACGCCAACTACCTCGCATTGGTTGATCATAACTTCTTGAGTTAGTTTCTTGACCATAGCTTCGTCGTTGAGTAGTATCTGAAGATCTGGTGTTCCCCTGTTCTTGAGCACCTAAAACAGGGGTGAACAGAGGAGAGTTGTGAGCGATGTTAACTGAGTTAAAGGACGAAGTACTTGCGTGAAACTTTGCAAGCATCGCTTCTTGAGCTAGGAGTTGTGATTCAAGATCTTCGAAAGAACTTGAATCTCTTCCTCTGAAGTAGGTAATGAATGGACCATAGTCTTCAGGTAGTCCTTCGAGTACTGTTTGAATGAGGTCACGATCAGAAAATGGATGGCCAATTGCTATGAGTGTATCACTGAGAGCTTTTGCACGAGCTATGAACTCTTCGATGCTCTTGTCACCTTTCTTGATATTGATTAGCTCAGATCTGACTTGATTTACCTTTGCCTTGGTTACAGAATCAAAATACCTGTGAATCTTGTCCCATGCTTGATGAGACTGACGCACACCAAGAATTTTATTGATGATTTCTTCAGAAAGCGTGGATTGCAGCCAAGTTAGGAGCATCTTATCTGTTTTCTCCCAATCAACAAATGCAGGATTAGCGATTTCAGCGACTCTATCTTCCTCTGATCGAAAACGAGGAGGAATTTGCGGATTAACAAGATAGCGCTCTAATTGATGAGCTATTATTGGTGGTTCGACGATCTGCTTCCATAATAGGAAGTTCTTGCTCGTTAATTTCACCGATAATTGCGTGTTGAACAGCACGGGTGATTTAGAATCACCTAGAGTATTCAGATTTGCAGAAGAAACTGATTCTGATTGGTTTTCTGTAGCGGAAGTCATGGAAGGAAGAAGAGATTGGATCAGGGCCCCAAGAATGGAGCTATGATACCATAAACGAAGAGAGAAAGATAAGGAGAGAGAATCTGAAAGGTGCTAAGTTTTGTAATTGTGTGAAAAATGATTATTACACATAGAGAATTACAAAGGGGTCTATTTATAGACCTACTAAACTAAGCTAACTACAGTGAGTTAATTAACTATACAAAATTAACTCACTGAGTTAGAATGTAACAGAAAGCTAAACAGTTACACAATTAGTTCCAGATCAGTTACAACAATGTAACTGATTCTACAAAGTAAAGCTGGTCAGTTACAACAATGTAACTGACTCTACATAAAGCTGAGTTACTCTAATATTAACAATGCTCTATAATTGGTTAATGGGTTGACCATATATAGACTTACGTAAGCACAAGTCTGGTTAATTGTACTTAATAGCGAAATAATTTTGTTAGGAATTCTTAAGTTGTTATTCACTTTTGTATTTTTTAGCTCCAAGGCCCAGAACTCTTAAGTGATCCTTTTAAGGTGTGTTATGCATACTTGGGAGAGGGAGACATCTTGAAGAATTTTTTTGGTGCATGAAGAAATTTTTTATTATAGAAGTATGTGTACACCTGTACATGTCTTGTTTGCATTCAAAGCCTTTATGTGTATGGTGCGTTATTCGCACTTAATACTTGCAAGGGTAGGGGTGAAGATCTGATGGAACCCAGAGTGATAATAAGAGCAACACTGTATTTGATTAATATAAACTCCCAAACAGAGTTGCAAGTACAGACTCCAATATCATAGTGACACTACTGGGCTCAGAACACAGACTCCATTCCTCTATTACAATATGAAAATAGTAACAGTAACAATAACCAAAATGACAATGCAGAAAAGATAAACCAAAAGACCTTACTCTCCAAGACCAACATACCTAGGCCCCAAAGAGATCCCAAGAGATCCTTTCCCAAAACCCCACTCCAAATTCACTAAATACATACCCCTTTTCACACTATACACACTCTACTTTTATCCTAACTTTCAGATTATTCTAGAACTTTCCTAACTAATTAACCACTCATCCTTTATAGCCCATAGGCCCATCAATACTCCCCTTTCAAAACTCACCTTGTCCTCAAGGTGAAGGAAGAGGACAAGTAATGTGAGAGAGCTTCCACCAGGGTCCCATTGTTTGGAGCATCTTGACCACAAATCTCGAGTGATTGTCAATTTTGTCCATGGCAGTACCACACCCTTACACAGTCCTTGATTGTCGACCCTCTGTTTATCTCCAACTCCCACAAAGTATGTTTTTGTCTTGACCATCAAAAACTTCAATTCTTGAGCCACTTGTATTGCCAGGAAATTAGGGGCAGCTCTTGTGCCTATTAACACAGCAACCTTCCTCCCTTCGATTTTTCCCCAAACCCTAAATGGTCCATTAGAAGATAGCCCCATCATCCTATACATGGTTAGCTTGAGGTATACGTATATCTCTTCTTGGTTGTCCTTCCCGGGATTCATGTCGTCCTTCTCAGGATTCATGTCGTCAGCCCCTATACCACCCACATTTGCAGCTCTAGACATGCCCATTACGCTTTGCAATGTCAGTTTTAGCGAAGACCTTCTCCCTCCTCATTGTGAGTTTGCCTCTTCCTCTTCCTCAGTCGCTCCAACTTCGTCTTGTTTTTTCTTTCATCTTCAGCGTAAGTTGCCGAAACCTTGCTCTCCATCGCTCTCTGCCATCAGTCGCTTTACTTGCACCGCTGTGAGCAAACGAGTTCGTAGTCCGGCAGTCGTTGGAGTTTTGGATGTTGCTTCCCTGTGTGCTGCCAATTGCGCTGCACCGCCATCGATCGTTAATCTTCTCCACTGTCGGCCATATGATTCTCGCGTGCTGGTCCCTGTAGTTGTCGTTCTCCGCTAACTTTCCTTGTGTAGTAGCCCTTTGCCCCTCACCCATGGCACCTGAACTCTGCCCAAGAGTAAGATAGGTGTCATTGGGCCGTTTTTGTGGCCCAACACTCCTATTTCCTCCCGTAATTAAATTGTACCCTTGTTGTAGAACATTGGGCCCATTTCGTTTGCTCGGCCAACTGCTTCCTTTAGTAACCAGCGTGGCCTACCCCTGTAGTTCTTCAGTATTTCTGAAAGTGAGCCATGCACCATTATCAGTTGTGGCCCAATTTGTTAATGCATTCCGGTCGTATGATTCAGCCCCATACCCAAATTCACTCATCCCAATTGAAGACCTGCATCTTTCCCTAACCTTTTCCTTCTTTTTGATTGCATCGTCTTCTTCGTTTTTTTTTTTTTTGTCTTCTTTTTTTTTTTTCCTCTTTTGTTGCTTTTCCTTTTTTGGTTCTTTTTCTTCTTCTTTTTTTCTTTTTTTCTTTTCTTCACCTTTCTGTTGGTTTTTTCGCTTCTCCAATTTGTTCTACTTCTTTTGTTGGTAAACTGATGTGAAGACGAATCTCTGCCCGAATGTCCTCGTGAGCATCCTGCGTCATCTCGTCATCTGCATCTTCTTTGTCTTCGGTTTTTGCGTCCTTCTTCTTTCTTCACCTTTTCTTCTTTGGCTAGTTCTTCTTCTTTGGCAAGTTCTTCTTCTGCAACCTCTCCCTTTTCTTCATGCATATCTTCTGCATTTCTATTGTTTTTCCCTTCGTCTTTTTTCTTCTTCTGCTACTTCGCTGATTTCGTCTTCATTTCCCCCTTCCTCTTCTTCTGTTGTGTCTTTTTCAGCTTCTTCCTCTTTTTCTTCTTCTTTTTTGTGTTTTTCTGCAACTTGATCTTCTACTGCATCATTTGCTTCTACTGTTTTTCCTATTTCTTTTTCGTTGGCTGATGCTTCTCGCTGTGCTTCTTCTTCTTTCTCGCTTCTCATTTTTAGTTCTTCTGCAAAACAAGGATCGATGCATTCTATTAATGAATGAATTGTTTCCTGTAGTTGACGAAAAGTGTCTTTAACTCCATCCATTCTTACTTCCAAATGATCAAAGCTCCTTTCAACCTTCGTCAATTTGTATTCCATTTTTTTTTTCTTTTTTCAGATCTGGAACATAAGCACTCTCAGGATTGTATTGCTTTGATACCAAATTGATGGAACCCAGAGTGACAATAAGAACGACACTGTATTTGATTAATATAAACTCCCAAACAGAGTTGCAATTACAGACTCCAATATCACAGTGACACTACTGGGGACACTACTAGGCTCAGAGCACAGACTTCATTCCTCTATTACCATATGAAAATACTAACAGTAACAATAACCAAAATGACAATGCAGAAAAGATAAACCAAAAGACCTCACTCACTATCCAAGACCAATATACCTAGGCCCCAATGAGATTCCAAGAGATCCTTTCCCAAAATCCCACCCCAAATTCACTGAATACATGCCCTTTTTCACACTACACACACACTCCTTTTATCATAAATCAGATTATTCTAGAACTTTCCTAACTAACCACTCTTCCCTTTCAACCAATAAGCCCATCAGGATTGATTGTACACAGTCTTATCCTTACATTTTTGTAAAGAGATTATTTGTGAGACTTGAACCAGGGACCTTCCGCTTACAAAGAGCAATCTTACAGTTGCTCCAAGGTTCACCCTCACACTTCGATAATATTTCAAATTCTTCAAATATTGCTAGACCAATGATTAATGAAACCTGATAGACCTGATGGTTGTATATTGGCTTGTACAATCAAACAATGAATAGTTCAAGTAATTCTTCCTATTCGTGTTACATATTTACAGTACTATTGTGGATTAGTTACTCACTGTACATTTGGAACTTTATCTGATAAATATACTTCACTTTTGACTTTTCTTTGTCGGCATATGTATTTAGGTTGTTGAGAGTGGAGGCAAGAACATAGAAGTTGCTGTGATGACTAAGGAGCATGGTCTGCGTCAATTGGAGGAAGCTGAAATTGATGCCATTGTTGCTGAGATTGAAGCAGAGAAAGCAGCTGCTGAGGCTGCAAAGAAAGCCCCGCCTAAGGAAACTTGATTTTTTGTATCTTTAGTTCTGTATTATGCGAGCATTGTTCTTGCAAGGTGTTGGCTGTACTTACCAAAGTTAAAATTGATGTCATTGTGTCTAAAGATTGGAACAGAGAAAACAGCCGCTGAGGCTGCAAAAAAAATCCCTTCTAACGAGACATTATTTTATGTTACTTTCGTTTAGCTCGAGAATTGTTCTTGCTAGATGTTGGCCGAAATTAAAATGACTGATTGACTGCTTTATTATTTTGGAGTCGTATTTGTCAAATTGCTATCGCTTCTGAATTTACAAATTTAGTTGAATGGTGCATCATAATAATTGATTGGGAAAAAAGGTGGACCGGAGTGAATGGTTCGACCAGAAAACTGATGAGCCAGTGTCCGGTTCATTTTGCACACAATATTAACTGACCAGCACTACGTCTATTTTTTAGACTTGGTTGCTGTTTTAAATTTCTTTTCTGTAGTTTCTGTTTAATCTGGTTTTCTCTTCTGTAGTTTCTGTTTAATCTGGTTTTCTAGACTAGAACGTCCTCTTAAAAAGTTCAACGTAAAAAAAAAAAAAAAAAAAAAAAAAAAAAAGCTTAAAAAGTTCAATGTCTTCTAGCTACGAAGGCTCAAATATGAAGTGGTGTATAACTGAGGTATGACATAATGCCTCTCTCTTAGCTTTTAGATTTGTTGTAGATATTTCACTTACTTTTTTTATGTAAGACTTCTAAGTAGTATTTTTGTTTTTGTTTTTTTTTAGGTTCCATATATGTTGAATGTTTAGATGTTTCATTTATTGTTTAATGTGAGAATTTGAAGTATTAAATAACATAATGGATATTCTTTATTTGTTTTATTCTTTATTAAATAGAAATTAAGTCATGTATTTTCAAGCTGTATTGGTTAATATTTTATTTTATATGGTATTTGTTGGATAATAATTATTTAGCTTCTGATTATTTATTTTCATTTTTTATCCGGCAAGGCATACAATATGGTCTAATTTATTACTAAATACATTATATAATATTAAAAAAATATTATACAATGTATAATGAAGGCCAAATGAAGGTTAACCAAAAATCTTTTTGAGCAGAATGAAGATTCAACATCAAGTTACAAAGGTTTAAATATGAAGTCATATAAGTAATGTTTATCTTCCAAGTATAACTTTTTAAAAAATATATATATATCTTTTATATATGTTGTATGCTTGAATGTTTCACTTATAGTCCAACGTGAGACTTTAAAGCAATAAGTAACATAATGGAATCTTTTTCTTCAATTAATATTTGTTAAATTATTATTATTTTATGGAATCAAGACAAATTCAACAGCAATTAAACAACAGATATATTGATATATCACAATACCCATACATTACAGAGATAATAACAAGTAAACGCAACAAAGAAATGACAAGGAAATACAAAAGGCAGTGTTTAAAAATCCGGTCCGGTCATCGACCTGGCCGAGATCAGGGGTCATGGAGTCACGGGTTCAACCGGAGGTCACGAGGTCACTACGTTGTCCCGGTTTTATATATTAAATATATATATATATATATATATATATATATATATATATATATATATATATATATATATGAAAACATTAAAAAATAAACTACCAATCATCAAAGATTCAAAATATACTTAACGTAATTCACCAATTACAACCACAAGTCAATATTACACAACCTAATTAAAGTATTAAGATACCAAAGTACAAAACTCATATTCTAATGGGATCCCTATACTGACCCGGTTCTGTCTCTTTTGAGAAAGTCTTTGACAAAGAAAAATTTAAAAGAAGTAAGAATGAGTTTTTGCTTTTCATTGACGACCGTAAGGATATCATTTGAATGGGTAAAATTCTTATCTTTTCTGGAAGATTCACGACAGTGAGGTGAAGATTGAAAACGTCTAGGTCACTAAGAGAGAAGAGAACGATTAGATTTAGGTTTCGAAGCATTTTTATTTTATTTTTTTAATAAAACAATGTTGTTTCATGGAATTAAAAAAAAAAAAAACATGCAGTGACCCCCTTGACCCCTCTGACCCGGGAGTCAATGAAACCCAGCCAGATATTGGGGGTCAGAGGGGTTGATATGCATATAAGGTCCAACTTGTAACCCCAACCCTCAAAGGGGAGTGGTCAGGGTTGACCCGGGCCAACCCGGGGATGGGGCGAGGTTTTAAAACACTGACAAAAGTGATAACAATGATATAGAGAGTAAAACACCAAAAGACCCCACTCATTTTCAAAGCCAATATACCTACGTCCCAAGAGATCCTTTCCCAAATTCTCACTCACCAAATAGCTCAATATGTGCCTCTTCTTCTTCGAGTCTCCTTCACCTTATATTAGTTACAACGTCCTACTCTTCTCTCTCCTCTAACTAACTCCATTGGGCTCTTCTACAGTGCTGGATCTGGGCCCACTTGTCATAACATGACAATACCCCCCTCGAAGACTCACCTTGTCCTAAAGGTGAAGGAATGAACCAAGATCCAGTGTGAGAGGACTATCCACCTAATTCCCATTGCTTAAAGGATAATGCTAAATATATATATATATATATATATATATATATATATATATATATATATATATATATATTGATACAGATAATGCTATATTTTTAGTGTCATTTCTGCAGGCTTCATTAACCTTATTGTGTTTTAGCCATGGAGGGAAATTCCACATATGTTGTATCCTTTTAATTGATCCACTAATTTTGGCCCATGTAGTTTATTTTTCTCTTGGCCCGTTATTGTTTTAGCATCAAATCAGATTTAATCAGTTCACGTTTTGGGTCTTTGTCCAACAAAATTACTGAAGTTATTTTGATACAACTCATCTTTTCTTCTAACACAAATTTCTTTTGGGCTAGGCCCATTAGGTCAAGAAGTTTACCCACTTTTTGCAAGGCCAATTTCAATTTTTCCCTCCTTTCTCTCTCTTCCTATGTAGCTTCGGCGTCAGATTCCTACCTCTTTCTCCTTCTTCGATTTATTCTTCTTCCTTATTTCGCTGTTGTATCTTCATTTTTTGTTTTTACTTCTTCTTCTTCTTTCGCTTTCTTCTTCCTTTTCTACGTATTTTTCTTTCTCTGGTTCTTCAGTTTTTTCTTTCATAGGTTTTCTTTGGTTGTTCTTCATCTTCTTTTTCTTCGTCTTTTTCTTTTCTTTTTTGATTTCTTCTACGCTTACTTTTTTTCTTCTCTATTTTATTTTTTTCCATTTTTGATTTTTTTCTCTTACTCTTCACCTTTTCTCTCCTTTTTTATTTGGTTGTTCTTCAACATTTTTATTATTATCTTTTTCCTTTCTGCAATATCATTGCCATCACTATCAATTGTTGAATCTTATTTTGGAGGTCTTATATTCTAGAGTGGAATTTTGTTTCTCTTTCTCTGCTCGTTCTGGATGCTCTGATTCTTCCTCTTCGTCTACCAAACAAATCTCGGGTAGATATTTACTTATAAATGCTTTGATAAAATCCCACAAATTTGCATTAGGATTGTGACGATTACGCCTATACTAATAGAGCGCACATCCTCTAAGCCCACTCAGAGTTTCTGTCGATTGTTCATTTTTTTCATTTATTCTCTTTTCTTATTGTTCCACAACAATTAACCATCCCCAAGCATCGTCTCCATCTCCTTAAAATTTTGAAACCATTACATCAGTACTGTTCAAATCTACCTGGATTGGATAGCTCTGATACCAAACTGATGGAATCCATACAAATTCAACAGCAATTAAACAACATATATATTGATATAACAGTACCCAAACATTACAAAGATAATAACCATTGAACGCAACAAAAAAATGATAAGAAAATACAAAAGATACAAAAGGGATAACAATGAAAAAGAGCGTAAAACACCAAAAGATCTCACAAAAGCTAACATATTTATGCCCTAAGAGATTCTTTCCCAAATTCCTACTCACCAAATAGCTCAATACATGCCTCCTTTCCTTCACGCCTCCTTCACCTTATATCAGTTACAACCTCCTACTCTTCTCTCTCCTCTAACTAACTTCAATGGGCTTTTCTGCTATGTTGGATCCGGGCCCATTTGTCATAGCCCAACATTATTTAACTTCTTATTACTGCTTTTTATGTATAGGACATACAATATGGTCTAATTTATTATTCAATATATGACATATTATTAAAAAGTATATGTCTATTCATATGTCCAAAAACCATATAATAGTTATTCTTTGTGTTTTATTCAATATGGTATTTGGTGAAAATTTATTATTTAGCTTCTAAATATAGCCTTTTTTATTAGCATTTATATTTGTTGTATATTTAGATATTTCACTTAGTCTAATGTACGACTTTGAAACACTAAATAACATAAAGATATGTTATTCTACTTTTCTTTTTTCATGTCTACCTTATTTATTATTCTTCAACAGTGTTAGATCAGAATCTCAACCATACTTGTCAATAGCGGTAAGTAGCGCCACTAAACCGCTACAGTAGCGGGTAGCGGCGGCCGACCGCCACAACCTGCGATGCAACGCTGGCCGATAACGGAGGTGGCGGCGTAGCGCAGCAGCATTCACAGCCAGAAAAGATGACACTACAGGGACGCTACGGGAAAAGATGGCCTTTTTTTAATTTGTTGTTCCTTCAAAATGACGTCGCTTTCCCTTTGTAATGAGGGTATTTTTGCAAGACAAAAATTTATTATTAAGGTCACAAATAAGAGACCAATTTCCACCACATAACACGCGCAAAAAGGAGAAAGAAAATGTTGCAAAGGAGAAAGAAACGGTTGCAGAGAACGACATATAGACATAAACAGCTTCGAAGGTGTGTTATTTGTTTTTGTTCAAGAGCTTCTATTATCCAGTAAGTTCTCAACATTTCGAGGCTTCTTTGTTCCTTTCTCCTTCCTCCTTCCACTCTTCACTCATTCTTTTATCTTCACTACCCATTCTTCTTCTTTGATGGAGGCTTCTTTTTTCTTTCTTTTCTTTTTTACTTATTTTAGTGCCACTTCTGGCTTTACTTATTGTACTTATTTTTTGGTAGGCTACATTGCAGTTTTTTTTTGTAATATACGATGCAGATTTTTTTATTGTTGTGTATAAATACTCATATTTATATGTTTTAATAAATAAATAAATACTCAACCAGAACACTGTGTATAAAAAGAAAAAGATTTTGTGTGTGTGTGTGCATAAGTACTGATATTTATATGTTTGAATATATGTTTATTTCTGTATATAAACACCAGCCTTGATAAATAAGATTTTTTTTTTGTTTGAACCTTGATTGTTTCAGTAATTCAGTTAACTCCATAGTTAGTGCATCTTCTATTGATGCATCACCTTCGGTTCCACAACAGAACACTGCACCTTGTGGTTTGTTTAAACCCATTGGATATAAAATTGATATTGCATGGCAATGGAATAGCTTGAAGGACCCCAATAACAGGAGATTCGTAACTTGTGATTATTGTGTGACAACTACAGAGGGAGGAATAACTTGAGCCAAAAGACATCAGATTAACTTGTGATTAGGATGCATATATGCAGAAACAAGCTGAAAAATATGCTAATATGGTTGATCTTGATGTCAATCAAGATGATGATGTAGAAGAGCTGGTTGAAATTCATAATATCAAAACTGGAAAAAGAGCTGGAAGTGATGTCCCTACCATTGCTACAAAGGCTGTGAAAGGTCATTTAGATTTTCATTTTTTTAAAAGGCCCGATAAAGTTAGGCAAAAAGCAAACAAGCTTAAATAATGCTTGTGACAAAGAGGCAAGGGCAAGAACCATTCAGTACATAGAAAGATTTGCATTTAATGATTGAGGCTATTGGAAACTATGGTCCACATTTGAAGCCACCAAGCTAACATGAGTGTAGAGTTCCTCTTTTTACAAAAGAGATGGAGTATACAAAAGAGTTATTAAAGGATTATGAGGTACAACGAGCCACTTATGGATGTTCGATTATGTCGAATGGGTGGACGGATAGAAAGAAAAGGACCTTGATTAATTTCCTGGTCAATTGTCCGTCAGGGACCATGTTCATGAAAAGTGTTGATGCTTCATCTTATGTTAAGATTAGGGAAAAAATATTTGAGCTTTTGAACACGTTTGTTGAAGAGATTGGTGAAAAGAATGTTATTCAAGTAGTGACAGATAACAGAAGTAATTACATTTTAGCTAGTAAGAGTAGGACATCAAACTTGTTAACTTATTTTCAGTTGTTGTTAATTTGTTCTTGATTATTTTTTAGGAAAATATTTGCAAGCCAAGAGGTCAAATTTGTTTTGGGCCCCATGCACAGCACATTGTTTGGACTTAATGTTGGAAGACATTGGAAAGATTGAGAGGGTCAAGAGAGCCATTGGAAAAGGCGTAAAACTTATAGGTTTCATATACAACCATTCATTGGCTTTGAACACAGTGGTAAGGTTTACAAATAAGACCGAATTGGTTAGGCATGGAGTCACAAGGTTTGCTACGACATTCTTTACATTGCACAAACAAAGAAAAAACCTTAGGAACATGTTCATTTATGAGGATTAGGAGAATTCCAAGGCAGCCAAAGACCCCAAGGGGAAAATGGCAAGAAGGACTGTACTTATGCCTGCCTTTTGGAATGATGTTTTTTTCTCACTTAAGGTTATGGGACCTCTTGTGCGTGTACTTAGAGTTGTTGACAATGAGAAAAAAACCTGCAATGGGCTATATTTATGAGGAAATGGATAGGGCCAACAAGGAGGCAATTCAAAAATCATTCGGCGGAGATGAACAAAAGTACAAAGACATATTTGCTATCATTGATAGAAGATAGGAATGCCAACTTCATCATCCTTTGCATGCAGCGGGCCATTATCAAAATCCTGAATTCTTTTATGGAAATGATTCAATTGGAGATGATAGAGAAGTGATGGCTGGCCTTTTCAAATGCATTGAGAGGCTAAGTGCAAATGAGGAAGAAAATGATACAATTACAATGCAATTAGAATCATATAGGACTGTTGAAGGCCTCTTTAGTATCAAGTCAGCAATAAGGCAAAGGACTTAGTAAACATGAATTTCAAGTTATTAATTATATAAGATTGCTTAAGGCCTCTATATTGTTATTATATAGGTATGCTTCATGCCTCTTTATTGTTATTAATTATTAATGCTAAGTTTTTTGGCATTATACCTCAATGGTGGAAGTTTTATGGCTCTCAAACTCCAAATTTGAGAGACTTTGCCATTAAGGTGTTGAATTTGACTTGTAGCTCATCAGGGTGTGAGCGCAATTGAAGTACTTTTGAACACGTAATATTTTCTATATAGTTACATTTGATGTATGGGTTATGAAGCGAAGAAACTAATACTTTTTATTGTTAATTATGAAATAGATTCATTACAAAAAGAGAAGTAGGCTTGAGCATCAAAAGTTGCAAGATTTGGTTTTTATTAAGTACAATCAAGCTCTTAAACATTGCTATGACAGTCATGATGTGGTTGATCCCATCATCCTAAAAGACATTGATGATAGCAATGAGTGGTTGGTGGGAGAAGTGGGTGAAGATAATGCTGAAGATGAGAATATTTTTTATGAAGATACTTTGACTTTGGGATTTGTTGCTGATGCAAGTGGGATTGGAGAGCCTCTAACATACACAAGGCTGCAGACAAGAGGAACAAGAATGGTTAACCAAGTTGTACCTATTGTATCAAGGCCTTCAATTTTAAGTGAAGATGAGGAAGAGCAAATCTATAAGCTTAGTTCAAGTGAAGATGAAAGTGAGGGAGAAGATTTTTTGGAATTTGATGGAGAATCCAGAGATGATGATTTTCTTCATTAGCTCACTTGTATTTTATTTGACTATATCATTTTTCAGTATAGTTTGTGCACTTTTTTGGATACAAGTTTGTGCATTTCTTTGGATACAAGTTTGTGTAGTTTTTTGGATACAAGTTTGTGAACTTTTAATGTAAAGAACCCTTTCTGCACTTTTAATATAATGAATTGTTTCTTGAATGTTAATGACTGTTTCACTTACAGCTCTCAAAGCACGCTGAAGGCTGATGTTAAGAACATTTGTGGCACAACGCATGTCAAATAATTAACTGTTACACTAAAGAAACCTGTTTTGCAAATTATCAATTGTGTTTGTTCAAATTTAATATTCATATTTACTAAAAAAAAAAATTAATATGCGGCCATGGTCCCTTCCTTCCCTTTTACATTCAAATTTGCAATTGCAAGTCCCTTCCTTCCCTTTTTTCTAGCTTGTAATATATTGTCTTGCTATGCGTATGCCATGGTTACAAATTCTCTTACAGCTGATTAAATGGTTCCTTAGGTGTTTTATTCCACTTGTACTTGATTCGCTCAGTTTCTTTTTGCAATGCTTACAAACAACCACACAGTATAATATACAATAAGTACACAATAACAATATGCATCAGTGGTGTAGCCATACACAAACCAGCAGGTGCCTCAGCACCTGCTTGATTCTATTTTTAACTTATTATTTATATTATATAATTAATTATAATTAATAAGGTAAAAATTATAATTTGACAGCACCTAAATAAAAAATAAAAAATCAAGTACTCAATGCAAAGTAACAGCAAACCATCTAAATAAAAACAAATAATAAGGAACATGTATAGAATGGTTATTTTTGTGTTTCACCTTTTTTATTTTTTATCCAGTATATTTTTTTTTTTTTATACTTTATTCTAATCAGATATGTTATTTATTCTTATTCCTATTATTTTAAAAAAATATTTCTAAACTTAATCACAAAAATGATTAGTTGACTTATTTCAAAATTTGGGCCCAACTAAATCAAATAAACTCATTTAAAAGTAGGAAAAACTTTTTTTGTCCTTTTAAAGGATACAAGGTTGTATCCTTTTATTTTAGTTTTTCACATTATATTTTACCAGTAAAACATAATTATAATATGAAAAATTGTTATTTTTCTATTTCCTCAATCACTTCAGCTGACGTGGAGAGAGAAAATAAATTTTCATATTATAAAAACTAAAAGGACACAATTTGTGTCCTTTAAAAGGACAAACACTTAACCCTTGAAACTAACAATCATGAAACCAAAGTTTTGGGTTGTTGCACACATAAAGAATAGTCAAAAACCTAATTCGCAAATGTGAGAACTTTTCATCGTGCTTATGATTGTTGCAAACAAGGGCGATGTTATCTAACGTGAGATATTAAAAATTTAAGAAATAGAGATCATGAAAGGGGAGATGAAGGACAATACTTATTATACATATAATTATTATATTTGTGTATTTTCATATTTTTAGGATAATGTTTGGTTCATTACTTATTATGTTGTGGGAGGAAAGTGAAATTCTTATATTTGAGATATTTATCGAAAAGGTTAGTGCATTTTTATATGTTTGATTTGATATTCAACGACAATTGTTCATTTGAATTTTCAATATTATGTGATATTATTTAGTACATAATTTAGATAATTATGTTAGAATTTATAGTAATTTTTTCTGATAAATTTTTATTTATAATAAATATTTTGATAATTTGATATGTTAAGTTTTTTTGCACCACCTAAATATTTGGGCCGGCTCCGCCACTGGTATGCATGTCATATATAAATATAGCATGGGTGAATTGATGGTCACAGTTGAGCATTTATATTTGTTAGATTTTTCTGTTAGTATAATATATGTAGCATTGATACTTCACCGTACTGGCAATATCGCTACCCGCTACACCGTTATACCATTTTTGGGGTCGGCCACTACCGGCTGCTAACTGTTATTGACAACTATGATCTCAACTAACATTTATCATTTATCTCTCATCTTGAAATTTTGATCTAATGATATTAAAAAATAGTAAGTAAGATAGGCATCAAAAAAGATAAATAGATTAACCTATCCAAATAACATAATAGTTGTCTTCTCTTTGTTTTTTAATCCGTATGATATTTTTAGATAATTATCTTAACCACAATTCAACCGTGGTTGATCAGTAAACCATTAACCCATAGTTGTCTTCTCTTTGTTTTTTAATCCGTATGATATTTTTAGATAATTATCTTAACCACGATTCAACCGTGGTTGATCAGTAAACCATTAACCAATGTCTTCATTAGATCAATGACTAGTTTAGTTTTTATCTTGCAGGACATATAATATAGTCTAATTTATTACTTAATATATTATAATATTAAAAATATGTGTCAAATATTAAAACATATATGTCTATGAACAACATAATAGTTATTCTTTGCTATGATATTTGTTTTCGAATATAGCTTCTTTTTATCATTTATATCATAGATAAAAGATTTCTTGAGTCAATGTAGATAAATTATCTCCGATTAGCCTAAACCGACGTCGTTTTGGAATGAAAATCAAGGTATTTTTGTAATTGTAAAATATTGCAAAATTATATTAGTTTATATCATTATAATTTTTTAATCTTATAACCCTAAAATGATGTCATTTTGCTCTTATCGGAAATAACTTTATTATCTCCGATACTAAAGAAATATTTTTCCCTTTATTATACTATATATTTAGATATTTTACTTAGAGTTTATGTAAGAATTTGAAAAACACTAACAAACATATAACATAATGTAATTTATTTTTTAATTATGTAATATTAAAAAACATGTCTAATTTTCGCTGTTTTAAAGCATCATGGTACACAACATTATCATTACGAAAAGAGGAAAATTAAATAAGGTGGCATTTTTCTAATATTATACCCTAAAGACTAAAACGTAAAAAAAATTGGCCCATGCAGGTCTCGAACCTGCGACCTTCGCGTTATTAGCACGACGCTCTAACCAGCTGAGCTAATAGGCCATTTGTTAGATTCTCAATTTTAAATATATTAATAGTATGTAATTGACATGGTACAAATAGGCCATCTGGATCTTCCATCAAACGCATCGGGAGAAGAAAGAGGAACCGCTCCATTAACGGTGGTCTTTCCATTGACAACACCATGAAAGAAGATTACGAGGTGCTTTCCCTTTTCTTTAGAAAATTGCTCTCTTTTGTATGCTTTCAACTTTCTTTATCATCAAACCCCCAATTCATATTTCTCCCATTTCCCAAGTGATTGAACTTCCATAATCCCCCTTTAAAAACTCTGTTAAATTCCATGCCTGAATATTTAAAAAGAAAAAGAAATTGTTGGTAGCATCAAGTTTCGGTTTATTATTTTCTTAGTTGTTTATTTTTCCTGCATCAGCACAAAATGTTAAGCATACTATCAATTTTGCTAGGTTAAATTAGGTTATTACACGGTAATGAAAAGGTATCACTCACAAGTCCTGTTATCTTTTACCTTGGTGAAATACCATTTACTAGAGAACCCAGAAACAGCTTAGAATATCCAAAATCTGTATGAAAAAGCTTGCATCTAAAACAGCCTATTAGGGTTTTGATTGAAATGTGTGGATAAAAGGGTTACTGGGTCGATTCGTTCATTCGTAGGTCATCTATAAGTAACCACTATGAGCCTTTACTGAGGTTTGTGTGTGGGATGCCCTGAGGGCCTTAGAATAGGGCAATCTCCGCTAAACTTTTATTTGAACCACCACTTCCCATTAAACCATGATAAACGAGTATAGGAGTACGGGCAATCCTTGTACGTGGTCTTACGCCACGTAAAATAACTTTTATATGCTTTGAACAGATAAAATATACTCGTGCAGATCAAGCTTTCCTTGAGTTTAGTACACCAGGTCTATACACTTTTCCAAGTTGTTGAGCTTCCTGTCAAGAGACAAGATGTGGCCATTTTGGGTGTGATTTATCTGATTGAGACTTTCGTTGCTTTCTCATTTTGTATAAAGCTATGCTCTTGATAATTCTTTTAACATGTGAAGTAAACCTTACACTTTTGTCTGAAATTTCTCTCTATGATTATTCAGATGCTTGTTGTCTGAAGCTGAGTGACTATGTGATTGAATCTCATTTTGGTTGCTGGATATGAAGCACCGATACTCCAAAATTTTCTTTCCAACGTATCCGATACGCGTATCGGAAACGTATTATATCGTATCGATGAATTAATGGTCGTATCGAGAACGTATTTGGAACGTATCGAGAACGTATTTGGAACGTATCGAAAATGCCGTGTCGGAGTCTGTGCTTCATAGTGGATGTGTGCTTCTATTGTCTTAACTGATTTTCTACTGTATAAGTATATATGAAGGCAAGAAAGCTATCTCTCTTTTTTTGATACAATGGTAACACTGAGATTTGAATCTATGACCTCATGCAAACTACTCAAACCCTTCACCACTAGACCAATCTTAGTGGCTTCAAGAAAGCTATCTTTTTTTGGGCAAATTGGGGTATTATGGTGCAAAATCCAGAAACATAATATTAACAATATTGCTTGTAATTGAATTCATTAATGTTAAACCATTAATTATAAGGCTTTGTATGATAACACATTTCATATAATGTCCCTTAACTGAAGGAAATGGCAGAACATTTAGTTTTGAACATTAGCAAAAAACTTCAACATATAAAATTCAAAATTGCCTGGTGTTTTTGATCTGTTCGATCTGACTAGTTACTGTCTGTGGGGTTATTTATATTCTCTCTTGAATCATTTATGTGAAAGAACAATATTCGGTTTCAGATTGAAGACAAAAAGCAAGCTGCTGCTGACGTATTGTTTCATTATTCAAAATTTGTGATGGCATGCATTGGAAATCAAGCTCGACCGTGCGATTTGAGGTTACATTTGATGAAGGTATGAGACAACATTCTATTATTTTCTCTTTAGGAACTGTACCACTGGTTTTGTTGTTTTGTAATATGATGATTCTGTATGGTAGTTGAAGGGTTTTGAACCTAAAAACTAGCATGTCCATTTTCTCATCAATCCATACTTTCTGACCTTTCATGGCTATTATAATCTTTTTTAGGAGATTTCGGGTTTGCCAACTTCTCTAAATAGGGAATCTTCACAAACTGCAGCATCTCCTGATGCAATGGGTGAGTCATCAAGCTCAGGAACAGCAAGACTAGATAAAGCAGATAGTTTTAGAGCACTATAGTTGAGAGCGAATGATGACCATGTTTTTTGCTTGGGGCTGTGCCAAATAGAAGAACTGTTCTCCAGCATAATGGTACACAAAGTTGACATAATTATGTTACCAATTATCATCTATGCAATAATGACTCACAGACTGGTATGTAATATTGTTGCTATTTCATTTTAAATTTGCTGTAGGATGAATTTGGTTCAACTTTGGTTCATATTAGAAGGTACTGCATTGTTGATTCAATTCGAGTTCAACTAGTTGAACCTCTGTCTTTCTAGGATCTTGCAAGTTTGAATTCAGATTGTGTGCGCGTGGCACACATGATGAATGAAACTTACGTCAAATTTGTCTTCTTTTGTCCATAAAAATTTGTGTAGAGATATTTTATTGCCAAGTTGATAATCACGTGTAGCTCGGCACGATTTGTTATTTTCTTTTTGGCGAGATAAACTTTTCGGAAATATTATATTATCGTTTTTATTGAATATAACATCCATTATTTTACGCATAATGCAAATTTTAAAATAAATAAATAAATATAGTTTGGGATATTGAAGAGTAATTTAAAAGGAGTTAATTGAAAAAATAATGTATGGTTTTATTCTTTTAATATATAAGTTTAAATAAGTAATAATCAAGTGTTTTTGTCTAGATTCGAACTCATCAAATAATTACCTCGAATTCTTATTATAAGAATATATATATTCGTAAGGATTATTTGACTTTTAATTCATACTTACTATTTTATTAGGACTACCTGATGAAACCAAACCAATTTAAATTGTAAAATTAAACCAAGGAACTGATAAGTTTGATTTGATTTTCAGTTTGTATTTATGAAATTGAACAAAACAAACTAAATTGAATTTGTATATTTGGTTATATAGTTTTTATAATCTGCGTTCTTATAAATGAATAACTTTCATCTTATTGTAATTATATTTTCAAAAATTCATTTCAAAAACTTTTCAGTATTCATTTTTTTTTTTTATGTTAACAAAAATAAAAACGTGGATTGACAATCATTGGTGCTTTATCCCAAATGATTAATTTAGCTCTCGATAGAAACTCACCTTGAGACGAATTCTGCTTTATTTTACAATGGGAATGTTCATTGAAATCAATTGATATGCAGAACCGGGAATGAACAGTTCTCCCGCTGGTAGCAATAATGAAGCAATTCCACTTGAAGCAACACTAAAAACACTCTCTCCTATCGATTTGAAAGGAGCAGACAATGTTTTCCATATGAAAGTCTTTCTTGTGCCTCCAAAATCATATAGAAAAAAAATCCACCTTATGTTGCTTCCATGATTTTGCGGTACACATTTTGTTGTTCTTCTGTTAGGCATGCAAGTAAACATTAATGCTCTTTTGCCAAGAAACTTCTACCATAAGACAACTCATCAAGTATCAACTTATTAGTTACATCAAGAATAGATTCACCAGTAGAGCACGGCATTGTGGGATAATTAGATAGACTTTTTCCGTTACTCTGTAAGCAAGTTTCAATTTCCGCAATAGTAACGTTTTTAATCTCTTCATCAATCATTACCAAATCTGCATAGAATCATGCATGCAAATATATAAAAAATAATTAAGATAAAGATATTCAATTACGTTTTTTTTGATTTATTCAAAGAACAAAGGATGATAAATTTGGAGATACCTTAGCAGTTCATGTTATTTCGTTGGCGATATAAGATATCATCATATAGAAGTTTTCAACAACTTTTCCATACAAATTCAGGCCACATTATATGAGTGAAAGTAAAAGCTGATTTCTTACATTGGCAATATTCCCTACTTGACAAACTATTGATTGG